>BJKM01001096.1:65303-112803 GCA_015082035.1 Chaenogobius annularis
TGTTTGTTGTTAGCGTCACCAGGTTAGTGTGCTGTTTGTTGTTAGCATCACCTTGACGACAACACTATGCTAAACTATTGTTTTTATTGAGCTAAATTACCATATTTGTTTACATGTATATTCTTACTTTGAATGGGCACGCCTCTTCACAGATCTGACCTGTCACTTGGCCCGGTGGCGTCGCCTGAACACAATCTGGGCGTGTCTCTTCCACAGATTCAGTTACGATTGTTACGTGTCGTATAAAGTCTGACCTCCTCCAGAGCCAGTCGCACTCACATTTCGGTTCGTTTTGTTGCGCTAGAAACAGGCCCCTCCCCCCTGCGCGGTCGTTAACAGGCCCCTCCCTCTCCTGCGCGGCCGTAAACAGGCCCCTCCCCCCTGTCGGACCAGGGCTCATTCAGCCGGTGGAACTCTTTTATCACGTCGCACTTGAATCTAATGGACTCATGATGAAGCGCGCCGTCGCCCCCTGGAGGTTCAAAGACATACTGCGGCTTTATAGTCTTTTGCATGTGTGTTATCAAATACTCATTTATTTTATTATTCAATTCTTAAATTATTTATTCATTCACATCGTTCCACTTTTCCAAACAGTCGGTCCAGAGTCTGTTCAAGCTGCTGTTTGTGTGTAAAACCTGCGCTGACACGCCCCTCTCACACGCCCCTCTCACACGCCCCTCTCACCACACGCCCTCTCACACGCCCCTCTCACACGCCCTCTCACACGCCCCTCTCACACGCCCCTCTCACACACGCCCCTCACACACGCCCCTCACACACACGCCCCTCACACACACCCCCTCACACACACCCCCCTCACACACGCCCCCCTCACACACGCCCCTCTCACACACGCCCCTCTCACACACGCCCCTCTCACACGCCCCTCTCACACGCCCCTCTCACGCACACGCCCCTCACACACACACGCCCCTCTCACACACACGCCCCTCTCACACACGCCCCTCTCACACACGCCCCTACTCACACACGCCCCTCACACACGCCCCCTCTCACACACGCCCCTCTCACACGCCCCTCTCCCACGCCCCTCTCCCACGCCCCTCTCCCACCCTTCACGCCCCCCACACGCTCCTCACGCTCATATGCCCCCCTCACTCCCCTCACGTACACACGCCCCTTTCACACCCACCACTCACACGCCCCTCACGCTGACACGCCCCTCACGCTCTGACACCCCTCACGCTGACACGCCCCTCACGCTGACACGCCCCTCACGCTTGACACGCCCCTCTCACGCTCCCCTCATTCACCGCTTTAGACGAGTCGCCACAGCAAAGCTGACAACAGCTAGCATGCTAACAACAGCTAGCATGCTAACAACAGCTAGCATGCTAACGGCACACTTCCTGCTTCGTCTCATTTTGACTGTGTTCCACGTTTGTCCTTCTTGTACCAATGTGTCCGCCCACATTTGGACAGAAAATACAGAAACCTCTTTAGAGTCTTTAGTCTTTAAAGACTCTAAAGACTCTAAAGACTTTAGAGTCTTTAGAGTCTTTAGTCTTTAGAGTCTTTAGTCTTTAGAGTCTTTAGAGTCTTTAGTCTTTAGAGTTCGCCTGTGAAACTCTTGACATGACATTTCAGTTTGATTTATGTAAAGTTTTATTCTGAAAAATAAATTCTTGAACCATTTTTAGATCCAGAAATTAACTTATTGTGGTTATTTTTTATTTGACCTGTGTCACAGGACTGAATACTAACCAACCCTTTCATTCATATACCGTGTATACATATACTACAGACCGTGTACATATACTACAGACCGTGTACATATACTACAGACCGTGTACATATACTACTACTACAGACCGTGTACATATACTACAGACCGTGTACATATACTACAGACGTAGTACTATACTACAGACGTGTACATATACTACAGACAGACCTGTACATATACTACAGAGCGTGTACATATATACTACAGAGCGTGTACATATACTACAGAGCGTGTACATATACTACAGACCGTGTACATATACTACAGACCGTACAGACATACATATACTACAGACAGAGACCGTGTACATATACTACAGACGCGTGTACATATACTACAGACAGACCGTGTACATATATTACAGACAGACCGTGTACATATACTACAGAGCGTGTACATATACTACAGAGCCGTGTACATATACTACAGAGCGTGTACATATACTGCAGACCGTGTACATATACTGCAGACCGTGTACATATACTGCAGAGCGTGTACATATACTGCAGACCGTACATATTACTGCAGACCGTGTACATATACTGCAGACCGTGTACATATACTGCAGACTGCAGACCGTGTACATATACTGCAGACCGTGTACATATACTACAGCCAGACCGTGTACATATACTACAGCCAGACCGTGTACATATACTACAGCCAGACCCGTGTACATATACTACAGAGCGTGTACATTACTACAGAGCGTGTACATTATACTACAGACAGACCGTGTACATATACTACAGACAGACCGTGTACATTGTACATATACTACAGACAGGTACCGTGTACATATACTACAGAGCGTGTACATATACTACAGAGCGTGTACATATACTACAGAGCGTGTACATATACTACAGAGCGTGTACATATTACTACAGAGCGTGTACATATACTACAGACCGTGTACAGGTGTACATATACTACAGCCAGACCGTGTACTATATACAGCAGACCGTGTACATATACTACAGACAGAGCGTGTACATATACTACAGACAGAGCGTGTACATATACTACAGAGCGTACATATACTACAGAGCGTGTACATATACTACAGAGCGTGTACATATACTACAACAGACGTGTACATACTACAGACAGAGCGTGTACATATACTACAGAGCGTGTACATATACTAAAGAGCGTGACATATACAAAGAGCGTGTACATATACTAAGAGCGTGTACATATACTACAAGAGCGTGTACATGTACTACAAGCGTAATGTGTACATACTACAGAGCGTGTACATGTACTACAGAGCGTGTACATGTACTACAGTACTACAGCACATGTACTACAGAGCGTGTACATGTGTACATGTACTACAGAGCGTGTACATGTACTACAGAGCGTACAGAGCGTGTACATGTACTACAGAGCGTGTACATGTACTACAGAGCGTGTACTACATGTACATACACAGAGCGTGTACATGTACAGAGCTGTACATGTACTGAGCGTGTACATGTACTACAGAGCGTGTACATGTACTACAGAGCGTGTACAGTACTACAGACCGTGTACATGTACTACAGAGCGTGTACATGATACTACAGAGCGTGTACATATACTACAGAGCGTGTGTACATATACTACAGAGCGTGTACATATACTACAGACGACGTGTACATATACTACAGTGTACATATACGTACAGAGCTGTACATTACTACAGAGCGTGTACATATACTTACAGAGCGTGTACATATACTAAAGAGCGTGTACATATACTAAAAGCGTGTACATATACTACAGAGCGTGTACATTATACTACAGAGCGTGTACATATACTACAGAGCGTGTACATGTACACAGAAGCGTGTACATGTACTATGTACAGAGCGTGTACATGTACTACAGAGCGTGTACATGTACTACAGAGACGTGTACATGTACTACAGACCGTGTACATGTTACTACAGACCGTGTACATGTACTACAGAGCGTGTACTACTGTGACTACAGAGCGTGTACATGTACTACAGAGCGTTGTACATGTACTACAGAGCGTGTACATGTACTACAGCGTGTACATGTACAGAGCGTGTACATACATGTACTGTACTACAGAGCGTGTACATGTACTACAGGAGAGCGTGTACATGTACACAGAGCGTGTACATGTACTACAGAGCGTGTACATGTACTACAGAGCGTGTACATGTACTACAGAGCGTGTACAGTTACTACAGAGCGTGTACATGTACTACAGAGCGTGTACAGTGTACTACAGAGCGTGTACATGTACTACAGAGGTGTACATATGTCTACAGAGCTGTACATGACTACATGTACTGTACAGACGTGTACATGTACTACAGAGTGTACATATACTACAGACGGTGTACAATGTACATGTACTACAGAGCGTGTACAATATACTACAGAGCGTGTACATGTTACTACAGAGCGTGTACATGTACTACAGAGCGTGTACATGTACTACAGAGCGTGTACATGTACTACAGAGCGTTACAGATATACTACAGAGCGTGTACATATTACTACAGAGCGTTGTACATATACTACAGAGGTGTACATGTACTACAAGCCGTGTACATATACTACAGTGTACATGTACTACAGACAGACGTGTACATGTACTACAGAGCGTGGTACATGTACTACAGAGCGCTGACATGTACTACAGAGCGTGTAGTGTACATGTACTACAGAGCGTGTACATGTACTACAGAGACGGTGTACATGTACACACAGAGCGTGTACATGTACTACAGACCGTGTACATTGTACTACAGAGCGTGTTGTACATGTACTACAAGAGCGTGTACATGTACTACAGAGCGTGTACATGTACTACAGAGCGTTACAGTACTACACACAGTTGTACATGTACTACAGAGCGTGTACATGTACTCACGTGTACAGACTGTACAGAGCGTGTACATGTACCTACAGAGCGTGTACATGTACTACAGAGCGTGTACATGTACTATACTACAGAGCGTTACATGTACTACAGAGCGTTACATATACTAAAGTGTACATACTACAGACGTGTACACTATACTACAGAGCGTGTACATATACTACAGAGCTGTACATATACTACAGAGCGTGTACATGTACTACAGAAGCGTGTACATGTACTACAGACCGTGTACATGTACACAGAGCGTGTACATACACAGAGCGTGATACACTAAGACGTGTACATTACTACAGACCGTGTACATGTACTACACGAGCGTGTACATGTACTACATGAGCGTGTACATGTACTACAGAGCGTGTACTACTAGAGCGTGTACATGTACTACAGAGCGTGTACATGTACTACAGAGCGTGTACATGTACTACAGCAGGCGTGTACATGTACTACAGAGCGTGTACATATACTATGCTTACGTGTACATGTACACAGAGTGTACATGTACTACAGAGCGTGTACATGTATACGAGACATGTACCGATGTACATTATGTACTACAGACAGAGCGTGTACATATACCTACAGAGCGTCATGTACATATACTACAGAGCGTGTACATATACTACAGAGGTCCGTTAGACAATGTACATATACTACAGACAGTACTACATATACTACAGAGCGTGTACATATACTAAGCGTGTACATATACTAAAAGACGTGTACAATATACTACAACGTGTACATATACTACGAGCGTGTACATATACTACAGAGCGTGTACATATACTAAAGAGCGTGTACATGTACTACAGAGGTGTACTGTACATGTACTACTAGAAGTACTACATGTACATGTACTACAGAGCGTTACGTACATGTACTACAGAGCGTGTACATGTACTACAGAGCGTGTACATACTACAGAGCGTGTTACATGTACATAAGAGCGTTGTGTACATGTACTACAGAGCGTGTACTGTACTACAGACGTGTACATGTACTACAGGCGTACATGTACATGTACTACTACTAGCAGTACGCGTGTACATGTACTACAGAGCGTGTACAATGTACTACAGAGCGTGTACATGTACTACATGCGTGTACATGTACTACAGAGCGTACATTACACAGAGCGTATGTACTATACAGAGTGTACGAGGTGTAACATTAACTACAGAGCGTGTACATATACTACAGACAGACCGACATGTACATATACACAGACAGACTTAATAGACTACAGCGTGTACATATACTAAAGAGCGTGTACATATACTACAGAGCGTGTACATATACTACAGAGCGTGTACATATTACTACAGAGCGTTGTACATATACTAAAGAGCGTGTACATATAACTACAGAGCGTGTTGTGTACTGTACTACAGAGCGTTTACAGTACTTACAGAGCGTGTACATGTACTACAAGAGTGTACATGTACTACAGACGCGTGTACATTATACTACAGACAGGCAGTAATATACTACAGAGCGTGTAATGTACGTACAGACGCAGTGACATTTACTTACAGACCGGTACCGATATACTACAGAAGGTGTACATGTACTACAGACTGCTTTGTACATGTCTACTACAGCAGGTGTACATGTACTACAGAGCCGTATTGTACATGTACTACAGAGCGTTTACATGTACTACAGAGCTGTTACTATGACTACAGAGCGTCGTAAATGTACTACAGAGCGTGTAATGTACTACAGAGCTTGTACATCTGTACTACAGACGTTGTACATATACTACAGAGCGTTAAACATGTACTACAGAGCGCCTGACATGTACTACAGAGCGTCGTACATTGTACTACAGAGCGCCATGTACATGTACTACAGAGCGTGTACATGTTACTACAGAGCGTTTACATGTACTACAGAGCGTGTACATGTACTACAGAGCGAATGTACTACAGAGCGTGCTACTACAGAGCGTGTACATGTACTACAGCAGCGTTAGATAACATGTACTTACAGAGCTGTACATGTACTACAGAGCGCCTGTAGGTACTTTCATACACAGACGATCCTTTAATATACTATCAGAGCGTAATTGTACCTACAGACGCGTTGTACATGTACTACAGGACCGTGTAACATATATACCAGACCGTGTAATATACTTACAGACATGACCGTGTTACATTGTACTACAGAGCGTTACATGCTACTACAGAGCGTGTCACATGTACTACCAGGCGATGTGTACAAAATCGTACTACAGGCGTTGTACATGTACTTACAGCGCCTGTACATGTACTAACAGAGCGATGATACATGTACTACAGAAGCTATGTACTGTACTACAGAGCGAGTACAATATATACAGACATGAGCGCTGTTAAATTATACTACAGAGCGTGTACATATACTACAGTACTACAGAGCGTGTACATGTACTACAGAGCGTGTACATATACAGAGCGTACAGACAGAGCGTGTACATATACTACAGAGCGTGTACATGTACTACAGACCGTGTACATGCAGCTCTCCACCACGGCGGGTGTACTCTACAGGGCTCCAGTCCCGGGATGCAGTGGGACACGTATGTACTCAGACCGTGTCATATACTACCAGGATGTCCACGTCATGTACTACAGAGCGGTCGTACTACAGTCTGTACTACAGCGGTCATGTACTACAGAGCGTGAGTACTACAGAGCGTCCGGGTGTACTTACTACAGCGGGGGCGTTACATATACCGAGCGTGTAAGCGTGTACATGATACTGAGCGACATATAACTACAGACAACAGGATGAGGGCCCGGGGTGTACATATACGGTTGTACATGTACTACAGCCGTGTACATGCGCCCACCACGGCGGGCTCGGGCTCCAGTCCCGGGATGCAGTGGGGACACGTATCTCTTCAGGATGTCCACGTCGAGCGGTGGTCTGGCGGTCCCTGAGGTCCGGGTCTGCGGGGGCGCCCGCGTGTAAGCAGATCTGAGCGAGACAACAGGATGAGGGCCCGGGGTCCGGTTGTGGCCGCCGCCCAGAGGTTCTGTGATCGATGCCGCGCCACATGACTTACCTTTGGACTGACTGTGCCTCAGCTTTATTCACCATCATTATTATTATTATTATTTTAATGATATTATTTATTTTTAAATGTATTTATTTGTCTCGCTCTCTGGTCCTGTCTCTTGTTTTTATTGAATATATATTTCAAGCAAATAAAAAAAACGGACCCTTGCGACTAAAACAGACTTCACGCACACGTCGTCGTCACGAGCGCCGTCGTGGAAAAGGCGTGGCCACAGCGAGGCGCTCGCACGGCCCTGGACAACGGTCACAGATCAATGGCGTTCTCGGATTAGATCTGGCTAATGGAGAAGCCGTTAGCGCATTAGCGGCTAATAGCTTTATAATTGTGCCATTCTAAAACCAGGGCCGACATTAGCGGGCGTCGACACCTTTTATCGAACGCGACCTCAGAGCGACACGAGGACGGAATCTGCTCGTTATCAGTGTAAACGTGTCCCGGGTTAATTAGAACTGACGAATGTCCCAAACGACCCGGACGTCAGGGTGAAGAGGGAAATGACACGACAACGACAACAACAACGACAACAACAACAAACAACGACAACAACAACAACAACAACAACAAACAACGCATTTTAGAGGCAAAATTAAGTCATTTTAATTGAATTTACCTTGATTAATGCCGGGTACTCTCATGAGGACCTTGACCAGAACCTCGCGTGAGGACCTTTACCTTGACCCGTCCCGGGTACTCGCGTGAGGACCTTTACCTTGACCAGTCCCGGGTACTCGCGTGAGGACCTTTACCTTGACCAGTCCCGGGTACTCGCGTGAGGACCTTTACCTTGACCAGTCCCCGGGTATCGGCGTGAGGACCTTTACCCTTGACCAGTTCCGGGTACTCGCGTGAGGACCTTTACCTTGACCAGCTCCGGGTACCTGATCCGGTGCGAGACGGCAAGCCCGTAGATGTGCTCCTTGCTCTTGTTCTCCTTCCGTCAGGAGGAAACAGGGGAAGCGGTTCTTCACGTTGTACGATCCGGGGGTCTTCTCTTTCCAGTAGCACACGTTTATCTTCACCACCTGCAACACGGACAGACCCGGGTCACACGGGCGTGGCCCACGTAAAGGTACTCACTTACTCTCACAGGGCTTCCTCTCGACGGGCACTTTCCCCTCCCAACCTGAGATCGATCATAACGATAATATCGACAATTAAACCCAAAACTGAACCTGGATTAGATCAGGGCTAGACCAAGACCAAGACCAAGACCAAGACCAAGACCAAGGACCAACCCTCGAGTCCAGCCCCGAGTCCAGCCTCGAGTCCAGCCTCGAGTCCAGCCTCGAGTCCAGCCTCGAGTCCAGCCCCGAGTCCACCCCCGAGTCCAGCCCCGAGTCCAGCCCCGAGTCCAGCCCCGAGTCCACCCCGAGTCCAGCCCCGAGTCCAGCCCCCGAGTCCAGCCCCGAGTCCAGCCCCGAGTCCAGCCCCCGAGTCCAGCCTCGAGTCCAGCCTCGAGTCCCAGCCTCGAGTCCAGCCTCGAGTCCAGCCTCGAGTCCAGCCCCGAGTCCAACCCCCCAACCCCCGAGTCCAGCCCCGAGTCCAGCCCCGAGTCCAGCCCCGAGGTCCAGCCCTCGAGTCCAGCCCCCGAGTCCAACCCCCGAGTCCAGCCCCGAGTCCAGCCCCGAAGCTCTGTCCGTTTCCTGCTGGCGTCATGACAACGTAATAGCTCTGCCTGGAATGTTTCCACAGTGTGGTTTTAATGTGTCTTGATTCAAACGCAGAGCCTTTCACCGTGCTCCACAGCCGTGCTCTTCAGAGGAGGTCAGAACATGAAGGTTCAAAGTAGATCATGTAGTAGCCAGGTCTGCCGGGTCTGTGCCAGGTCTGTGCCAGGCCAGGTCTGTGCCAGCCGGCCAGTCTGTGCCGGGTCTGTGCCAGGTCTGTGCCAGGTCTGAGCCGGGTCTGTGCCAGGTCTGTGCCAGGTCTGTGCCAGCCGGTCTGTGCCAGGTCTGTGCAGGTCTGAGCCGGGTCTGAGCCGGGTCTGAGCCGGGTCTGAGCCGGGTCTGTGCCGGGTCTGTGCCGGGTCTGTGCCGGGTCTGTGCCAGGTCAGAGCCGGGTCAGAGCCGGGTCAGAGCCGGGTCAGAGCCGGGTCTGAGCCGGGTCTGAGCCGGGTCTGAGCCGGGTCTGAGCCGGGTCTGTGTGTGTGGAGAGACGCGGCGTATAAAAATAGAAGAGAAAAGACTATTATTTGAGCAGTGAACAAAACAGCAGTGACACATTCAGGTGGGCACTCAGTCTGCGCCCCCCGAACACGGACGCCATGTTTTATTCAGCGTTTCAGACAAAAGGGCTGAAAGTACACGCCGTTTCCCCGACGCTTCAGTCTTTTGTTTTGCTCTTTCTGCTGCAGCCGTTTGTTGCACGTCAGACAGAAAGTGGCGTTAGAAACGGCGCCGTGAACGCTCGGGTTGGAACACGAGGAGAACATTGTCAACAGCTCTTTTGTGGTTCAGTTTCACCTCGACGACGGCGTGCGCGGGAACATTCCGGCACGTTCCTGAAGCGCTCTAGATTTTTGTCCACGTTCCAATAATAACGAGCGAATTCTTTCACATCCTCAATGTTTGGCGCTCGCCGTTCACGACGCGCGCGCGCGTTTCACGACGCGCTCGCCGTTCACGACGCGCTCGCCGTTCACGACGCGCTCGCCGTTCACGACGCGCTCGCCGTTCACGTGCGCTCGCCGTTCACGTGGCGCTCGCCGTTCACGACGCGCTCGCCGTTCACGTGGCGCTCGCCGTTCACGACGCGCTCGCCGTTCACGACGCGCTCGCCGTTCACGACGCGCTCGCCGTTCACGTGGCGCTCGCCGTTCACGTGGCGCTCGCCGTTCACGACGCGCTCGCCGTTCACGTGGCGCTCGCCGTTCATGTCACGCTCGCCGTTCACGTGGCGCTCGCCGTTCACGACGCGCTCGCCGTTCACGTGGCGCTCGCCGTTCATGTCGCGCTCGCCGTTCATGTCAGCAATTCATAATAACGAAACTGTGACTAAACGACCTGCAAGAAAAACGGCGCTCGCGTCCCACACACTGTCCCGTCGCAAAACAACCGGGGGTTTCTACAGATCGTTCCCGTGGCAACAGCAAAGATAACAAATGCTTTCCAAGTCGGGCGAGTCGCCAAGATCACGCGAACGCCACAAGATGGCGCTACTTTGCCCCGGAATGTCCCGCAGTACGGCGTTTTGGCGTCATGGCAGTATCGCTGTGGTGACGGGCGGGGCCGAGTGACGGGTCCGGATCTGTTTCGAGGCGACCATGAATGAATGCCAAGGCAGACGTGTTTAATGCCGTACTGCGGAACATTCCAGACCTTTAAACGGACCACTCAGTCGCAGACGCCTGAAGTACTTTACTCCAGTTGATGGTTATATGTGTGTTCGGCGTCGAGACCCGGTCCAGATGATGCCTGGTTGGGGGAACCGCCCCCTCCGCCGCGCCGCTAATTACACGGTCGGCGCCGATGTTGTGCTCGGTGACAAATGGACGCGCTGGGGAACGTGCGCTGCGTAATTACTCACAGATTCATACGCAAAGTGCCGCCGGGGAGCGTGCTTTACGCCCCGCGCCCACCACCACGTCGGGCATTTGTTCGGGCACAGTGGACCCTTGTGGCGTTCTTGGGGTTTTAAGCGGCTTTTACACCAGCTTCTGGACGTTTTGAGCCGATTGGGATGATAGCGTTTCACATTGTCTACATTCCGAAAACACACTTTACAAACCGTTTCCAATGAGCGCCCTCTGCTGGGAAATGGAACAAACGAAGCCCTCGGGCAACGTGACCGCTGTGCCCACGGTGCACACACACACACACACACACACACACACACAAGAGTGACTCCAGCGATGATTTAAAGACTTTTAAAAAGGCGCGGCCCAAGTCTGGATGTTTGCCTCCAGAGACACTTCAAACTGAGCGCTTTGTGAGGCTCCGGGACGCTCCAGAACCGTTGGGCGTGTGAAAAGTGACTCTGGGTCAGTGGAATCTCTGCGTGAGGGACTTCTGTGTTAATACCATCTGAGCCCGCGGGTCCTTGTGATCCTGGTTCTGAACCCTCATGAACCCTGAAGAAATCTTGGCCGAGCTGAAACGCATTGGTGCATTTTTAATTTAATAGTATTCAGTCAAAGTATTTAGTACAAGTTTATTTTGATCCTATTTAGTCAACCCAATTTTTTTATTCATTCCTTTTTTTTAAATTTGTATGACTATTTTGCTCTTATATTTGTTGTTTCGAGTTGCACCTCGTCGCCAAGAAAGTTCCTAGTTTGTCAGTTGTTTTTCGCCGCAGACACTGAATAAGCCTTGTTTCCACAAAGGCTTTTTTAACCTGGAACCATTGGTGCCTTGGAGACGACGTGGGAGAAGTTTCAGAAATGGATCATCACAAAATCTGAATAACGAGTCCATCGTCTGAAATTCAAACTTTATTTATTTTAAAATGTAATTACCTTAAAAAAGAGTAAGAAACAAACAGGATGAACTGATATTTGTGCATTGATGTTTAGACTTGAACCTCAGGCACATTCTAGCACGTTCCTCGTGCTTTGTCATGAGAACGTCTGATATTGTTCTCAGGATTTTAAATAATAATAATAATAATAATAATAATAAAGAATCTTTTATTTAGTTAAGTTTTGCCAGAATCGCCCAGTTCGACCATGCCAACTACGATCGACTCCTAAGACCCTCCACATCCATGAAGCCCACCTTCACATCCATGAAGCCCACACCTTCTCATCCATGAAGCCCCCCTTCTCATCCATGAAGCCCCCCTTCTCATCCATGAAGTCCATCCATGAGCACCAACCTTCTCATCCATGGAAGCCCACCTTCTCATCCATGAAGCCCCCTTCTCATCCATGAAGCCCCCTTCACATCCATGAAGCCACACCTTCTCATCCATGAAGCCCCCCTTCTCATCCATGAAGCCCCCCTTCTCATCCATGAAGCCCACCTTCTCATCCATGAAGCCCACCTTCTCATCCATGAAGCCACCTTCTCACCCATGAAGCCCACCTTCACATCCATGAAGCCCACCTTCACATCCATGAAGCCCCCCTTCTCACCTATGAAGCCCCCCTTCTCATCCATGAAGCCCCCCTTCTCATCCATGAAGCCCACACCTTCACATCCATGAAGCCCACACCTTCACATCCATGAAGCCCACACCTTCACATCCATGAAGCCCACCTTCTCATCCATGAAGCCCACCTCATCGTTAAAGTCATCACATTCACTCTTTAACATCACGGACATTCATGCGTCCACAGAGCGCCGGCCTCCTCACCTCCAGGGGGAGCTGCAGTCCGGTCGGGGCCAGCAGCCGGTTGGCCCAGGGTCCGGCCGTGATCACCACACTCCGCGCCCGGTACGACTGGGCCGAGGTCGTTACCGTGACGACGGGCCCCGGTTCGATGTCCACGACCTTCTCTTGGTCTCGGAGGACGCCCCCAAACTTCTTAAACAGGTCCTGCAGAAACACACGGGTGAGTTCCGACCGATCCGATACCGATACCGATCTTTACCATCCGCACTTTCCGACGCCGATCGCCAATCAATACGATCGTCTGATTTTAAACGTTCTTATGATCGAGTCTTTGCACAGGAAACGCTTCAAAATGTCGTATTGAGTTCAGCTTCAGCAGAAGGAAATCACTGGAAGTGTGATAACTACGTGTTCCAATCACGCTGAACTTCCCAGACACTGAAAGGAATTACTTATCAATTAATTACATTATCACATCAGGTTTATGTAAATGAGGCACATGTTTACTTCATACACGTAAACAACATCAATATTGGGTCTGGACTTCCCTGATCCCCTGTTTTTAAATGATTTTAGTATCAGAATATTGAACGTGCGTCAACAGCAAATCCAAACATTGTCACGTCTTGTTTCCACGTCCAACATGTCACAATCAGGTCGATGATTCCGAAATGTTGTTTGTTTCTTTGTCGTGCTGTAGAAGACGCTCGGCTGTGGAGCGACAGGAAATGCACTGGACGACATAAGAATATATAACTATATATATATAATAATAATATATCAGAATATATATATATGTTTTCCATAAACAATGAGTGTAATTCACACAAAGATCAAAGAGCGTCCAGTGATGAACCCTGAATGTGTTTTTAATCTCATTCTTTTGGGCCCAGACGCCGCTCGGAGAACACTGGAGCGACGGAACAAACCCATGTCACGCCTGTTGTCGTGACATGTTCCAGGTTGATCCTTTTATTGAGAGAAGAAGACTCAATTAAAAGCTCTTTGATCTCGTAAACTTCTGTTTTTTTGTTCTGTGTTTCATCGTTTACACGTTTTAACGCTCGAGTCGTGTTCGCCGTGTTTCCCTTGAGCTCAAAACCACCCGCTTACTTATCTGTGGAGGGGCGCGCCACATGCCCGTCTCCATGGAGAAGCTATTGCGTTGGCTGAAATATCCCAAAGTGCAGCATTAAAGGGAAGGTTCTATGCAGACGAGTTCTAACGGCGTTCTCTCATGAAAACACACCTGGAGTCGTTGTTAGCTTCATTCATGCTAATCCTGTTTACGGGGGTTTCTCACTCAGAGGCTCAGAAAACACTCAGCTTCAAATGTCTCAGATTTCTGATGGCGAAGGGAGAGATCGAGAGGTGGTGTTGTTTTTAAGTCGATAAATCATCTCTGACTCGTTCTGAGCATTTCTGTCGTCATTTCATGTCGGGGCAAGCTAGCTTTTGCTTTCTCCCATGGGAATTCAAACAGTACAAATAAAATACTTGTGTTTGGTCTACGATAGGTCTACGATAGGTCTGTGTTTGGTCTACGATAGGTCTACGATAGGTCTACGATAGGTCTACGATAGGTCTACGATAGGTCTACGATAGGTCTACGATTGGTCTACGATTGGTCTACGATTGGTCTACGATTGGTCTACGATTGGTCTACGATAGGTCTACGATTGGTCTACGATAAAACAATGTTTGGTCTACGGTATGTTAGGTCTATGTTCACGTACCTGTGCAGTTTTGAGGGCGCGGTCAGCGTACAGCACTCCCGCGGTCACGTCCACGATGGCCCCGTTCCCAGGGGCCAGCAGAACGTGAGGGATGTGTGAGCTGAAGTTCTCCTGACTCAGGCTCACGGTGGGGGTTTTACTCTGCAGCAGCGTGTTCTTCACCCGGGTGTAAGAGGCACTGTGCTCCGGACCCATCACCAGGAGCCCAGTCTGCCTGATGAACACCGAGGAGGCAGGTGAACACAGAGGAGGCAGGTGAACACAGAGGAGGCAGGTGAACACAGGGGAGGGAGGTGAACACAGGAGGGAGGGGAACACCGAGGAGGCAGGTGAACACGAGGAGGCAGGTGAACACCGAGGAGGCAGGTGAACACCGAGGAGGGAGGTGAACACGGAGGAGGGAGGTGAACACGGAGGAGGCAGGTGAACACGGAGGAGGCAGGTGAATACGGAGGAGGCAGGTGAACACGGAGGAGGCAGGTGACGTGACACGGAGGAGGCAGGTGAACACGGAAGGAGGCAGGTGAACACGGAAGGAGGCAGGTGAACACGGAGGAGGGAAGGTGAAACACGGAGGAGGGAGGTGAACACGGAGGAGGGAGGTGAACACGGAGGAGGGAGGTGAAACAACGAGGAGGCAGGTGAACAGCAGTGAACACGGAGAGGAGGCAGGGGAACACGGAGGAGGAGGGGAACACGGAGGAGGGAGGGGAACACAGAGGAGGGAGGTGAACACAGGGGAGGCAGGTGAACACGGAGGAGGCAGGTGAACACAGAGGAGGCAGGTGAACACAGAGGAGGGAGGTGAACACAGGGGAGGCAGGTGAACACGGAGGAGGCAGGTGAACACGGAGGAGGCAGGTGAACACGGAGGAGGCAGTGAACACGGAGGAGGCAGGTGAACACAGAGGAGGCAGGTGAACACAGAGGAGGGAGGTGAACACGGAGGAGGCAGGTGAACACGGAGGAGGCAGGTGAACACGGAGAGGCAGGTGAACACGGAGGAGGCAGGTGAACACGGAGGAGGCAGGTGAACACAGAGGAGGGAGGTGAACACCGAGGAGGGAGGTGAACACCGAGAGGTTCAGCCGTAAATCCGTAAATCCTGATTAAGATCTGTCTTTTCTTTGGACCCATTCTAAACGCTCACATGCAAATTTTATGGAAATGTCTCAGAACATTTCCATGCAACCTTCAGGAAGGCTTTTTCAAGATGACAAGCACAGATTAAACTTAATTGATCGTCAAGGCTAAATTATGTTAAGATACGAGCGTGAAATGAAAAGCAAGAAATTATTACAAACAATATTTACAAACATAAACGACAAATGATAAACTAATTAAAGCGAGTGGCGTTAGCTCGCTGCAAAACAGATGCTAACGCTAAAGCAAAGTCGAGTCTATTGTATTTAAACTGTAGAAATGAAACATTATTACGACCAAAGCCGGAGGACCTCCAGCTTCTCCTGACCTTGGACACGCAAAGGAACATCCAATAACCCGGAGTGAGACGCAAATTAAAACCATTCTCGGTTCACGGAGAGTTGAGAATAATTTAAACGAACCAGATTTAAATTGGAATCTGCATAATTAGACGAACTCGTGTGGAGGTTTTCTTAAGCGCTCCGCCAGATGCCCCGGGGCAGCCGCTCTGTGCCAGCGCCGTTAAAGACAAATAAAAGACGCCGGGCATTTTCTTAACTCCACAAACGAGGGAATTCATTTATAGAATTCAACAACAACAACAAACGTTTCAGAAAAATGCAGCAAAACCAGAATGATCTGAACCTTTCACGGGGAATGTGCCTGAAATGTCCCGCAGCGTGGCATTAAACGCGGAGACGAGCCGACACACCGCTGCAGGTCGGATCTGTGGAGAGGCGAGCGCACGTTCCTCGCCCGTGACCGAACGCACGCAAAACGACTGTTGGTTGCAGTCTCTGGTTTTAAAAGGCGCACTCTGTAACCATGGAGATGTGCTCGCTGTGCCTGGAATGTCCCGCAGCGTGGCATTAAACTCCATCTTTGTTCAGATTCAACTCCACTTCCGTTTTACACTTTTATTTTCTAAAATGTCTTCACAAACGCCACAGGTGCCCTCCCACCAACCGAGGACACGAGCAGACTTTAAGTACAAGTATTCAAGTACATGTTGAAACTGTTACTTTTAGAGTCCAAAAGTATTTTACGCAGTATTTTTCATAAATATTAAACAGCAAAATTGGAGATTTTAGACTCTTTTTTTTTTTTAACTTTAATTTTTTAACTTTTTTATTTATTTATTTTTAACTTTTTTTTGGACTTTTTTAGTTTTTTGACTTTTTTTAAACTTCATTTAGTTTTTTCGTCAATCAATTCCTCAATATTTCTTTTCGGTGCATTTTCTAATTGCTCAAAACCATAAACGTGCTAAAACAAGCCCTTGAACCGAAGGGGAACCAGAACAGACACCCTGACCACTACACCCTGACCAACTACACCCTGACCACTACACCCTAACCCTAACCACTACACCCTGACCACTACACACCTGACCACTACACCCTGACCACTAACCCTACCACTACACACTAACCCTAACCACTACACCCTGACCACTACACCCTAACTACACTAACACCACAACCACTACACCCTGACCACTACACCCTGACCACTACACCCTGACCACTACACCCTGACCACTACACCCTGACCCTACTACACCCTGACCACTACACCCTAACCACTACACCCTAACCACTGACCCTGACCACTGACCCTGACAAAACCTACACCCTGACCACTATACCACCCTGACACGACTACCCTAACATACACCCTGACCACTTACACCCTGACCCATACACCGGTGACCACGTACGAAACCACTGAACCACTACACCGCTGACATACACCCTATACCACTACACAACCTGACCACTACACCTGACCACTACCCCTGACCACTACACCCTGACCACTACACCCTGACCACTACACCCTAACCACTACACCCTACCACTACACCCTACACCACTACCTACACCCTAACCACACACTAACCACTACACCAACTACACCACTAACACTACACCCTGACCACTACACCCTAACCACTACACCCTGACCACTACACCCTGACCACTACACCCTGACCACTACACCCTGACACTACACTACCACTACACCCTAACCACTACACCTAACCACTACACCCTGACCCTAACCACTACACCCTAACCACTACACCCTAACCACTACACCCTGACCACTACACCCTACCACTGACCACTACACCCTGACCACTACACCCTGACCACTACACCCTACCACTACACCCTAACCACTACACCCTAACCACTACACCCTAACCACTACACTAACCACTACACCCTAACCACTACACCTAACCACTACACCCTAACCACTACACACACTACACACTAACCCTAACCACTACACCCTAACCACTAACCAACACCTACCACTACCACCTACACCCTACCACTACAACCACTACACCACTACACACTAACCCTAACACCACTACACCCTAACCACTACACCCTAACCACTACACCCTAACCACTACACAACCACTAACACCTAACACTACACCCTAACCCACTACACCCTAACCACTACACACGTTAACCCTAACCACTACACCATAACCACTACACACTAACTAACCTACCTACACCCTAACCACTACCCTACCTACACACTACCCTACACTACACCTAACCACTACACCCTAACCACTACCACTACGTACCCTAACCCTAACCACTACACTAACCTACCCTACCACTACACTACCACACTTAACCCTAACCACTACACCCTAACCACTACACCCTGACCACTACACCCTAACCACTACACCCTAACCACTACACCCTAACCCTAACCACTACAAATCCATGTTCCTTTGATTTCAATTCCTTTTGCGTTTCCCGTCGCCAAAACGAGCCGCGCCCGCCGATCGTTCCGCGCGCACTTCCCGCCGGGGCTTCAAGGTGGCCTCCAAACGTCACGCAATGTGGTCACGTAGCGCTGCGGTGTGTTTTTGGCGTGTCCAGGACCCCGCCGCCCCCGCCGCCGCCGCCCCCGCCGCCGCCCCCGCCGCCGCCGCTCTGTGACTGATGCCTCTCCTCTGAAAGGCCAGCTGTGCCCTTGGGCCTCCGAAATCTGCATCACACAGACCCAGGACCAGGGCCAAACCGAAGACCGCCGCATCCATCTGTGTCAGACCCCCCTGCGCGCGCACGGGAAGCACACACACAAAATATGAAATCGAAAGAATCCCACAAGGGCTCAATCTCATGTCGAGCGTTGCCAGATTTAAAACGAAAAAAGACCCAAAAAATAAGCAACTTGTTAAGTGTGTGTCAGCGCTGAAGGAGAACCAATGAGATGTTCTGCTGAGATGTTCTGATGGGATGTTCTGATGGGATGTTCTGATGGGATGTTCTGATGGGATGTTCTGATGAGATGTTCTAATGAGATGGTCTAATGAGATGGTCTGATGAGATGTTCTGATGGGATGTTCTGATGGGATGTTCTGATGGGATGTTCTGATGGGATGTTCTGATGAGATGTTCTGATGGGATGTTCTGATGAGATGTTCTGATGGGATGTTCTGATGAGATGTTCTGATGGGATGTTCTGATGGGATGTTCTGATGGGATGTTCTGCTGAGATGTTCTGCTGAGATGTTCTGCTGAGATGTTCTGATGGGATGTTCTGCTGAGATGTTCTGCTGAGATGTTCTGATGGGATGTTCTGATGAGATGTTCTGATGGGATGTTCTGATGGGATGTTCTGATGGGATGTTCTGATGAGATGTTCTGATGGGATGTTCTGATGAGATGTTCTGATGGGATGTTCTGCTGAGATGTTCTGATGGGATGTTCTGCTGAGATGTTCTGCTGAGATGTTCTGATGGGATGTTCTGATGAGATGTTCTGATGGGATGTTCTGATGGGATGTTCTGATGAGATGTTCTGATGAGATGTTCTGATGGGATGTTCTGATGAGATGTTCTGATGAGATGTTCTGATGGCAGGTTTGACTTTAAAAACGGTTTGTGTTTCCGTCATTATTTGGTCCATCAATGCGAAACGGAGATGGACAAATGTTAAAAATGATCACTTTTTTTTCCGAGTGTCCAGACCAGAAGAACTCATTTTGGGCCAAACCAAGACTCGCTGGGTCCTCTTCTGGAATGTTGCATCGAATGTCCAAATATGGATGAAAACCAGGATGAAACCCTCACTAAACCAGAGCCTACTTTGGACTAAACCAGGACTGAACCTCGGGTTTCCAGAATGTTGAGAGTCTAAACTTCAATATCATGAAACTGTGACGTTCCACTAGGCCACATGTTTTATTTATGAACTTTACTTTGGCATCTTACGGTTTAGAACTTAAAATAATGTCAGTCAGGCGTTCTCTCATCAGGATTTGGTGTTAGAACTCCGTCTACTGGCAGCAGAGGGAATTACCGTGGGGAAAATGGCACAAAAGGTCTCCGGATCTCAAGGTTTGACTTGAAAAATAGGGGTCATTTGAAACTGAGTGTTTTCCGAGGCTCAGAGGGGAGGGACTCAGTGGGGAGGGACTCAGTGGGGAGGGGCTCAGTGGGGAGGGGCTCAGTGGGGAGGGGCTCACGTGTGGGGGTTTTTGATGAGGGGAACGACGTCAGAACTCAAGGAAGTCAACGTTTGTCCTTTAAAATGTTGGAATTTTTGTGAGAAAGTTCCCATCGCCGCCCCCTGTGGGTCGTCCACGTTCAGAACGAGCGAAAGGGAGAGTGAGGGAGCGCCGCCGGCCTTCCTCCTCCTCCTCCTCCTCCTCCTCAGATGGAGAGCCCGGTGCAGCCTCTCGACTGTGACAATTCATCGTGTTCAGTGGAGCTTCTGTCGTGTCTGCAATTCCAAACAAACACCAAAGGACTTGAGCGGGACTTGAGCGGGACTTGAGCGGGACTTGAACGGGACTTGAACGGGACTTGAACGGGACTTGAGCGGGACTTGAACGGGACTTGAACGGGACTTGAACAGGACTTATAATGTCGACGCTGTAGGACACTGACGGAAAACAAACACACTGAAATTGGATTTTTGGATTATTAATGGGACAAAAGCTTCTGACACGTTCAAACACATGTGGGGGACTCGGGGGTCCGGCCAAAGGGTCTTGTACGAATGACCTTCAGGTTATTTGGTGAATGTAAAGCACTATATTGAGCTAAAACAAACTGGCAGCAGGAGGAAAACCACTGTCACATGTTCCGGACGGTCCTGGACTGAGGTCAAAGTATTTCAGAACTCTGTATCTGGGCCTCTAAACTCCTGCCGTGGACACAGTAAATGGATACCGTTGGAGCACGCTCCTGAGAGCAGGAAAGAAGGACTTTTGGACTTCATTTGAAAAAGGACTTTTTGGAAAGACTCTGGGCTCATTTGGCACTTTTGTTTTTTTTATTGGTCGTCTTGATTTGGTTTACTTTCTCTCGATGTTGAAGACGAGCAATTTACGAAACGCAAAAGGAGGAAGTATTAAAACTGCAAATGCTGCTTTTAATGTGTGAATGAATGAGGGATTACGCGATTACCCGACACTTTTAATGTGCCCACACTTTTAATGAATGTGAATGAGGATTACGCCGACACTTTTAATGTGTGAATGAGGGATTACACCGCCACTTTTAATGAGCGAATGAGGGATTACGCCGACACTTTTAATGTGTGAATGAGGGATTACGCCGACACTTTTAATGAGCGAATGAGGATTACACCGCCCACTTTTAATGAGCGAATGAGGGATTACGCCGACACTTTTAATGAGCGAATGAATGAGGAGATTACGCCCACACTTTTAATTGTGAATGAGGATTACGCCCACACTTTTAATGAATGGGTTACGAAATGAATGAGGGATTACGCCGACACTTTTAATGAGCGAATGAGGGATTACGCCGACACTTTTAATGAGCGAATGAGGGATTACACCGCCACTTTTAATGCGAGATTGAGGGGTTAACCCGCACTTTAATGTTGAGCGATTAGCACGATCACTTAATGCAGACGGATTACGCCGACACTTTGCTGAATGAGCGAATGAGGATTACGCCGACACTTTTTAATGAGCGAATGAGAAGTTTGGCGCCCACACTTTTAATGCGTGAATGAGGGATTACGCCCACACTTTTTAATGCGTGAATGAGGGATTACGCCGACACTTTTAATGAGCGAATGAGGGATTACGCTGACACTTTTATAATGAGCGAATGAGGGATTACACCGCCACTTTTAATGTGTGAATGAGGGATTACGCCGACACTTTTAATGAGCGAATGAGGATTACGCCGACACTTTTAATGCGTGAATGAGGGATTACGCCGACACTTTTATTAATGCGCGAATGAGGGATTACGCCGACACTTTTAATGCGCGAATGAGGATTACGCCGACACTTTTAATGCTGTGAATGAGGGATTACGCCCACACTTTTAATGCGTGAATGAGGGATTACGCCCACACTTTTAATGCGTGAATGAGGGATTACGCCGATACTTTTAATGAGCGAATGAGGGATTACGCTGACACTTTTAATGAGCGAATGAGGGATTACACCGCCACTTTTAATGTGTGAATGAGGGATTACGCCGACACTTTTAATGAGCGAATGAGGATTACGCCGACACTTTTAATGCGTGAATGAGGGATTACGCCGACACTTTTAATGCGCGAATGAGGGATTACGCCGACACTTTTAATGCGCGAATGAGGGATTACGCCGACACTTTTAATGTGTGAATGAGGGATTACGCCGACACTTTTAATGCGTGAATGAGGGATTACGCCAACACTTAATGAGCGAATGAGGGATTACGCCAACACTTTTAATGCGCGAATGAGGGATTACGCCCACACTTTTAATGCGTGAATGAGGGATTACGCCGAGACTTTTAATGCGCGAATGAGGGATTACGCCCACACTTTTAATGCGTGAATGAGGGATTACGCCGACACTTTTAATGTGTGTTATAAAGTTACAACACCGACCAAACAGATCGAATCTGATGAACGTCTCAAACTGGGTCAGAGTAAGCCGACGTGTTCAAACAGAAGATCCGCTGTATGTCTGTCTCTCTCTCTCTCTGCGTGTCGTACCTGTAGAGCGTGACTCCGCCCTCCCGCTCCACCTCCGCCCACAGCTTGTAGCACTCGTCCATCATGCGTATGTAGAAGTCCTCCTGGTAGGCTTTCCTGATGATCCTCGTCTGGCCGTGAGAGCTGCCCCTAGTGTGCGGCAGGACGAACTGCAACGGCACCACACGAGTTACTTCAACATACTGCAACACGCGTACTACAACACGCGTACTGCAACACGCGTACTGCAACACGCGTACTGCAACACCCGTACTGCAACACCCGTACTGCAACACGCGTACTGCAACACGCGTACTGCAACACGCGTACTGCAACACCCGTACTGCAACACGCGTACTGCAACACCCGTACTGCAACACGCGTACTGCAACACGCGTACTGCAACACCCGTACTGCAACACGCGTACTGCAACACGCGTACTGCAACACGCGTACTGCAACACGCGTACTGCAACATGCGTACAGTTACTTCAACATACTATGACACACTTTTGCCGGCAGCGTGGGCCGCGCCACACTTTGACTGCAATGTGGGCTGTTACATCATAAAAGTGAGTGAATGGCCAGGGCGAGGCGGAGCAGGCCGGACTGCACACGTGTGCAGTACTGCACACGTGTGCTCACTCTTCAAACACATGAGAGAGTTTATGGGATGTTCTCTGGATGAATCGAGCCGGGTGTAATGCTCTGGTTCACCTGCAGGTGGAAAAGTGAAGCATCGGCTCTGATTCAAGTAAACATCGAAAATGGATAATAATGATTCACTTTCAAACATGAAGTGTCAAAGTTCTTTCACCCACAGGGGGCGCACTCTGACACTTAAAGGGGAGAGAGGCTCATTACACTAAACATTTGTGTGTCATGTGTGTTTTACACCAACACGTGACTGAAGCTTCTGACGATTGTGAAGTTCAGGCTCAGATTAGAGTTGGGCAATAATTAACTTGTAACTGAGTCACTTTGATTTGTCACTCTAAACACACGTGACATGTTACGTCAGCATTTACCACAGAACAACCGCCTCAAGTTCAGAAAGAACACACACACACACACACACATACACACACACTGTCCCGGTCCCGTGCCACCCCCGGTCCCGTCCCAGCCCCAGGTCCCGTCCCACCCCCGGTCCCGTCCCACCCCCGGTCCCGTGCCACCCCCGGTCCCGTGCCACCCCCGGTCCCGTGCCACCCCCGGTCCTCCCGTCGCACCTGCTCCAGGAGCAGAGTCCTCTTGCCCCGCTTGGCCAGGCTGTAGGCCGTGAAAGAGCCCTGCACGCCGGCTCCGATCACGATGCAGTCGTAGTGGTCGCGGTCCGTGGACATGTCTGCGGCGGTGGTCACCCCGGATCACCCGGTCAGAGGAGGGTCTGGACACTTGTCTCTGCGCTGCGGGTCCAGGCCTGTTCAGGGGTCCCGTGAGACGGTCTCAGCCCGGACAGAGAGTTTAGACTGAAGGGCTCAAAGTTCTGATTGGATGAAGCCGCCGCGGCTTCAAAGTGAACAGGGTGTGGTCACGACTGTTACCGCACACACACTGCGCACGCGCACGCACACTGTCCCGGTGTGTCACTCCCGTGCCGCCCCGGTCATTATGTCACGTGTCATTCTCAGACTCAGGTCGTTTTTATTCTAAACTTCATGAGACAGAGCAGTGTCGTGTGTGTAGTGGTTGTGTGTTTTGTGTGAAAATGACAGTCTCCTCAGCAGGTTCTCTCCGCTTCCATCTGGACACAGCTGCTCCCTCCCCTCTTCCTCCCTCACACCCTCCCTCCCCTCTTCCTCCCTCACACCCTCCCTCCCCCTCTTCCTCCCTCACACCCTCCCTCCCCTCTTCCTCCCTCACACCCTCCCTCCCCCTCTTCTTCCTCACTTGTACATTCTCCCTTCTCTTCATTTCTCTCCCTCTTCTACCAGAACCAATGCACACCTGCTCTTCCCCCTCTCTTCTCTCGTTCTCGCTCTCCCATTTCCCCCCCATCCCCCCCCCTCCCCCTCCCCTCCCCCCCTCCCCCGCCCCTCCCGCCCTTTAGACCAGACCTAAATTGCACCTGTCCCTCTTACATAAGCACAGTTGGCACAGTTCAAAGGGCTCGTGCAGGGCAAAGGTCGTCAAAGACTTTCGGGCGACGCTCTTCATGCTAATGCTAATGCTAATTTTGGAGCCTGATCGAAAATAAAGCCACACACTGGAACAATCCTCACGTAAAACATATTTACGGTCAATGTTAACTCTTCCCTTCCTCTGCATCACTTCCTCATGACATTACTTCCTCTGCATCAATCTTCCTCTGCATTACTTCCTCTGCATCATCCTTCCTCTGCATTACTCCTCTCTGCATTACTTCCTCTGCATCACTTCCTCTTGCATCACTTCCTCTGCATTACTTCCTCTGCATCCGCATCACTTCCCTCTGCATCACTTCCTCTGCATCACTTCCTCTGCATTACTTCCTCTGCATTACTTCCTCTGCATCACTTCCTCTGCATTACTTCCTCTGCATCATTTCCTACTGCATCCACTTCCTCTGCATTACTTCCTCTGCATTACTTCCTCTGCATTACTTCCTCTGCATTACTTCCTCTGCATCACTTCCTCTGCATCACTTCCTCTGCATCACTTCCTCTGCATTACTTCCTCTGCATCACTTCCTCTGCATTACTTCCTCTGCATCACTACTTCCTCTGCATTACTTCCTCTGCATTACTTCCTCTGCATCACTTCCTCTGCATTACTTCCTCTGCATTACTTCCTCTGCATCTTCCTCTGCATTACTTCCTCTGCATTACTTCCTCTGCATTACTTCCTCTGCATTACTTCCTCTGCATTACCCTCTGCATTTCCTCTGCATCTTCTCTCTCTTCCTGCATTACTTCCTCTGCTGACAGACAGATAAAATGAGGCATCACACTGAGCTGTTTGAGCCGCTCGGAGTCGAACTGTGGAGACGAGCCTCCATCTGCTGCTGCGGCGCTCTTCCTCCCCCTCGTCCTCCTCCATCTCCCCCCCCTCTCTCTCCTCCTCTCTCCCTCTTCTGTTGGGAGGTTATCTCAGGACGTCACTGCTGTGGCGCCGGCGTGGGGGGCCCACGTTTACTCCCCAGGACTGAGACGAGGGGCAGTTCAAAGACACGCACTTCAGCCGCTCATTTCGCCGAAACATAATTGCGCTCAAGATTTTGTTTTCTCTCGACAATTTTGGTGACGTTTACAAGATTCAAGCCCCCCATTGAGAATCGAGCCCATGTGACTCACTCTGCACCTTCTAATGTCATCAGGAAGTGTCCCTGGTGCTCATGAAATCCATTAAGGTGGAGGATCGAGCCCAAGACAGATGTCCGTTCACCCCCTGCTGGCGGACATGAGAAAAGCATGCAGAGCAGCCTTAGACACAGGCCTCATGGCTGCGGAGAGAGGATGGCAGAAGCGTTAGAGTTCTGTATCATCAGTACGTAATTGTACTAAAATGTACACTGAATAAGACTGGCCCCAGTACTGAGCCTTGGGGGACTCCTGCCGAGCAATGAGAAATGAGGACATTTGTACAGCTTGTTTTCTGGCAAGGAGATGTGACTTCATCCAGCAGAGGGCGCTTTTAGAGAAATTTAAATGAGTTCTTTTGGGGGGAAAAAACAAAACGCTGTGGTTAATGTGTCAAAGGCACGTTTTAGGTCGAGGGAAACGGAGGCCACAAAACCTCCGTGGTCATTTGGGACGTCGCTTTTATCATTTATTTATCCTCTTGATTTGACCCTGTCAAATACAAAATAAAACAAAAGAAACACACGAAATCCTGATTAAAAATGCAAATAAAACATCCAAAAAAACAATCAATAAAATGAGCAAATACCTGAAAAACACACAAATACAAAATGGGATAAAATCGTGTAAAACAAGAGCTCTGTTTGTGAGGCTCGTCTCTAACCAAAGCTCTGAACTCAGAAAAACCTGTTCAGAGGCCGTTCTTCCTGATGGTCCAGCGTGAGTGTGGTGTGTTCTGGGAGTTCCAAGTCCTGGTCCAAACCCTAACTATATTTGAATACTTATGTAGTACTTACTGTAATTTCAGTTTCCATAGTAACGAGATACTTTCAGTGTGAATTGTGAGATTAAAAACACGAGTTAAACAATTTGCTTTTAGTGGAGCCGATAAAAGTGGGTTCTGGGTGTCGGTTCCAGCGGAGAACAACATGTGCAACACTTCGTTCTGTGGAAAGGCTGAAGGACTTCTCATCAGCTCTGCTCTCCTGTTCTCATGTTCTCACGTTCTCATGTTCTGTTCTCACGGTCTTGCGTTCTCCTGTTCTCCTCATGTCCTCACGTTCTCCTGTTCTCGTGGTCTCGCGTCCTCGCGTTCTCCTGTTCTCACGGTCTCGTGTTCTCGTGGTTTCTCATTCTCGAGTTCTCGTGGTCTCGAGTTCTCTCGTTCTCCTGTTCCCACCTTCTCTCGTTCTTGCGTTCTCCTGTTCCCGCGTTCTCCTGTCCCCGCCTTCTCGTTCCCGCCTTCTCGCGTTCTCCTGTCCCAGCCTTCTCGTTCTCGTGTTCTCGCGTTCTCCGGTTCCCACCTTCTCACGTTCTCCCCGCCTTCTCCTTCTCGTTCTGGTTCTGGTTCTTCGTCCTTGTCAGACTTCATGAGGTAAAGACGGAGCAGAGTTCTGTGTTCAGAACGTCACCGTTTCCCAAAATGTTGCAGAATCGCCTGTGATTGAGTGTTGCCGTGGTGACGCTTTGGCTTTTCCGACCGCGCAAACACACTCATCCGCCGCTGATGTTGTTGCCGTGGCTTCTGCCCCGGCTTCGTCGCGCTTTGAAGAGGAGCGCGTTCATCGGCGACGCCATGAACCGTCCGGTGCTGCGTTTGGGCTCGGGAACACGAGAAGGTAAAACTGTCGCTATAGAAACGCTCGCTCATGAAGACGACAGAAAGGAAAAGCACTTTCATGGAGCGGAACAAGTTCAGACGCCGAAATGTGCAAGGAAACGACTCGAGTAAGACGCACGCGGACGTTCCACTGGTTCCATCCACTGGTTCCACTGGTTCCACTGGTTCCACTGGTTCCACTGGTTCCACTGGTTCCACGTTCCACCGGGCTCAGATGGTCCAAGATCAGCGCGAGACTTTTGGAGCGTTTGCGGTTTCGAGGTCGGGTTTTTGGAGGACGAGATTCGCTCCCGAAAACAAAGGAAATGAAGCAGTTTGACGTGTGACGGAACGCGAGGTGTGGAACGAGCGGAACATTCACCTTTCCTCCTCATTGTTCACTCCTTAAACGGAAACCGGGAATAGAACCGGCTCAAACCTCTTCTAGACTTCTGTTCTAAATCCGCGCCACAATTAGCGACACATCAATTACAAAATGTCCGTTCTCTGTTTATTTCAGTCAAATCAAAAGACAAACTCGCGTTCCGTCAAACGCTGTGGAACGACCTCCGGCGCCGACACGTGTGCGCGCCGTCGTGATGAACACAACACGCTCAACTATAACTTTGGATTGCATTTCTGTTTTTTACACACACCGCAAAACGACACCGGGGTTCTTTCTGTCCCGCAGCGGCGCGTTTCGTCCCGACCAATCACATTCAGAGCCACAGAACCCCCTTTTGTCTTCATCCGCTGCCAAGAACGGGTCATTTTCAGCTCTCGTTTCACACGTTCCTTCTTTCGCTGTGGATTTGGCATCCGTCGTGAAGAGCCCGTCTCCCGCTTTGTCTTGCGATACGTCCGTGTAAACGCGCGAGGCATAATACGGCGCCGTGACGACCGGAGAAGCGGATTTCACGCCGCGTCTGTCGAAATGAAAAGGGACGCGACTCGCTGCCAGAAACACAGATTTGTGTTCAAGCGCTTTGGCAGAGGGCGCGCGCGTACCCCCAGAGCGCCGGGGAGACTCGCCTCGGCCCGCGTCGTGAGGGACTGTGTCTGGATCCAAGAGGTCAGAGGCCGAGGTCAGCAGGAGGTCAGAGGTCGAGGTCAGCAGGAGGTCAAAGTGATGAGTCCCACCAGATCCAGACTTGTTCCTCGTCCTCAGACACACAAAGTGCTTCGTTCTGCACCTTTTAAACTGAATAAATCTGTGGGCGTCGCCGTGTTCAAGGCTTGTCCTGTTGTGATTGGTCAGAACCACAGTTAGGTTTGATCCGCCGTGAGCTTAAAGGTTAAAGGGACTGCACTTTCTTTAGATGCCGACACAGGATGGGAAAAGAACTGCAGTAATCTTCTTATTTGAATGTCTTCAGGATCATTTCCCTTTCAAAGTGTGTGAGGCAGATCCCGGGAAACCTCTGGAGAGATCCCACTCAAACCATGAGACAAGCTCTAATATAAAGCTCTAATATAAAGCTCTAATATAAAGCTCTAATATAAAGCTCTAATATAAAGCTCTAATATAAAGCTCTAATATAAAGCTCTAATATATTGTCTCCATATGGTGTTATTCTGTGTGAAACCAGCAATGTATGTTGGTTTGGTCCTGGTCTAGTCCTGGTTTGGTCCTGGTTTAGTCGTGGTTTGGGCCTGGTTTAGTCCTGGTTTGGGCCTGGTTTAGTCCTGGTTTGGTCCTGGTTTGGTCCTAGTTTAGTCTTGGTTTGGGCCTGGTTTGGGCCTGGTTTAGTCTGAGTGGCCTGGTTTTGCGGCCTGGTTTAGTCTGGTTTGGGCCTGTTTAGTCCTGGTTTGGGCCTGGTTTGGGTCCTGTTTGGTCCTAGTTGGTCCTAGTTTAGTCTTGGTTTGGGCTGGTTTAGTCCGTGGGTTTGGGTCCTGGTTTAGTCTTTGGTTTGGCCTGGTTTAGTCCTGGTTTGGGCCTGGATTAGCCCTGGTTTGGCCGGTTTAGTCCTGGTTTGGGCTGGTTTAGCCCTGGTTTGGGCCTGGTTTAGTCCTGGTTTAGTCCTGGTTTAGTCCTGGTTTGGGCCTGGTTTGGGCCTGGTTTGATCCTGGTTTGGCCTGGTTTAGTCCTGGTTTGGGCCTGGTTTTGGTCCTGGTTTGGTCCTGGTTAGTCCTGGTTTTGGGCCTGGTTTGGTCCTGGTTTGGTCCTGGTTTGGCCTGGTTTGGGCCTGGTTTGGCGCCTGGTTTGGGCCTGGTTTAGTCCTGTTTGGTCCTGGTTTGGTCCTGGTTTAGTCCTGGTTTGGGCCTGGTTTGGGCCTGGTTTGGTCCTGGTTTGGTCCTAGTTTGGTCCTAGTTTAGTCTTGGTTTGGGCCTGGTTTAGTCGTGGTTGGGCCTGGTTTAGTCCTGGTTTGGGCCTGGTTTAGTCCTGGTTTGGGCCTGGATTAGCCCTGGTTTGGGCCGGTTTAGTCCTGGTTTGGGCCTGGTTTAGCCCTGGTTTGGGCCTGGTTTAGTCCTGCTTTAGTCCTGGTTTAGTCCTGGTTTGGGCCTGGTTTGGGCCTGGTTTAGTCCTGGTTTGGGCCTGGTTTAGTCCTGGTTTGGGCCTGGTTTTGGTCCTGGTTTGGTCCTGGTTTAGTCCTGGTTTGGCCTGGTTTGGTCCTGGTTTGGTCCTGGTTTGGGCCTGGTTTGGGCCTTGGTTTGGGCCTGGTTTGGGCCTGGTTTGGGCCTGGTTTAGTCCTGGTTTGGTCCTGGTTTGGTTCCTGGTTTAGTCTGGTTTGGGCCTGGTTTGGTCCTGGTTTAGTCCTGGTTTGGGCCTGGTTTAGTCCTGGTTTGGTCCTGGTTTGGGCCTGGTTTAGTCCTGGGTTTGGGCCTGGTTAGTCCTGGTTTGGGCCTGGTTTAGCGGTTTGGGCTGGTTTAGTCCTGGTTTAGTCTTGGTTTGGGCCTGGTTTGGGCCTGGTTTGGGCCTGTTTAGTCCTGGTTTTTTTTTGGTCCTGGTTTGGTCCTCGTTTGGGCCTGGTTTGGTCCTGGTTTAGTCCTGGTTTGTCTTGGTTTGGTCCTCGTTTGGTCCTGGTTTGGGCCTGGTTTAGCCCTGGTTTGGGCCTGGTTTGGTCCTGGTTTGGGCCTGGTTTAGTCCTGGTTTGGGCCTGGTTTAGTCCTGGTTTGGGCCTGGTTTAGTCCTGGTTTGGTCCTGGTTTGGGCCTGGTTTTGGTCCTGGTTTAGTCTGGTTGGTCCTGGTTGTCCTGGTTTGGTCCTGGTTTGGTCTCGTTTGGGCCTGGTTTGGGCCTGGTTAGTCCTGGTTTGGGCCTGGTTTGGGCCAAGGACACTGAGACCTTCTGCATCAAATGTAAACAAATACTAATCCATGATTTGAATAAGTCCTGAGGATGTTCTTCGACACGGACCGTTGACACGCGCGCCATTTTGGAGACACGTTTGTGTGATGACGACATTAAGAATGCATTTGGTTTTGAGTCAGTGTAATCCCTCATTTGTCCAGAAGGGTCCATGGTAGCAACCAAAAGGTTCAACAGGAGCGACACACAAGGCACTCGAGTTCAGGTTTACAGTCAGACGGTCCACCTTCATCTTAAAGCCACAAATCACTCATTTGAAGACGGCGAAGTGCAGGTTTTAAACGGGGAGAATGGATGCTTTGAAAGAGGGATGAAGGAGGGAAAAGAGAGCCCTCCTTTGAACACAAATGGTGGGCCGATAATGGAAATGAAAGGGCATCTGACGGGTTCTGCGGTTTGTTCTGATATTGTGACGTTGACTTTGATCAATACTTCAGTCAAGTGGCAGTTTGTGAAGAAAGTCTGACAAAGAAAAGTTTTAAAATGACAGGAAGTAGAGCCAAGTTCTAAAGCAAAAATCCCACTGTGATGTCATCAATAAGCGACACGGTCAACAGTTCAGGAGACAATTTACACACAATGGACACAATTTCATGACAATTTAAACAGTAATTTAACAAAATATTGGCGTTATTAGGTCAAATTACTTGTCAAATCATAACTGCAGCGCTTGTTTTCAATCTGCTCATGGAATCAGCTGTGCATATGCTCTACACGCGTGTTTGGACATCACAGACTGGGAGTTTGGATGAGCACGGACACTGTGACGTCATACATTCTGTGAGGACAGCGTCATACCATCACCATAGTAACAAGGACAAACCCTGGTTCACTCCAAAACTGAGGCAGTTAAGGCAGCAGAAGGAGGCAGTGCACAGGGCTGGAGAGACAGGGGGCGCTACAAAGATGTGAAGTATGGATTTAGCAAAGAGGTGTCGAGAGCGAGATCACAGTACAATACGCGTCTGAAGCAGCAGTTCTCTGACAACAACCCCGCCTCCGTGTGGAGGGGGCTCCGGCTTCTCACCAACCATAAGCCCCAAGCCCCCCCTGCTGCAGACAATCGAAAACTGGCTGAGCAACTCAACACCTTCTACTCCAGGTTTGATGTGACCACCTCCGCCACCCCAACCCAGGTCCCCCCACCTCCCCCACCTCCCCCACCACCCTCTCAGTTCAGGAACAGGATGTTCACAGGCTATTTCGGAAATCCAACCCCGAAAAGCTGCTGGACCAGACGGCGTCTCTGCCGCTACATTAAGACATTGCGCAGGAGAGCAGACCCCGTCTTCACATACATTTTTAACACCTCCCTGGGGTCATGCCATGTCCCAGCCTGCTTCAAGTCTGCCATCATTGTCCCTGTCCCCAAGAAGCCCCGGATCACTGGACTTCAATGACTACAGGCCTGTGGCGCTGACGTCTGTAGTCATGAAGTCATTTGAACGCCTGGTCCTTGCCCCACCTCAAGTCCTTCACCTCCTTCCTGCTGGACCCCCTGCTGGGACCCCCTGCTGGACCCCTGCTGGACCCCCTGCAGTTCGCCTACAGAGCCAACAGGTCTGTGGACGACACCATCAACCTGGCACTCCACTTCATCCTGCAGCATCTGGACTCCCCGGGAACCTACGCCAGGATCCTGTTTGTGGACTTCAGCTCTTCATCAACACCATCCTCCCTGCTCTGCTCCAGGACAAGCTCTCCCAGCTCAACGTGCCTAACTCCACCTGCAGGGGGAGCACTGACTTCCTGACGGATCTGAGGCAGTGCGTGCGGCTGGGGAAGAATGTCTCAGACACTCGGACCATCAGCACCGGAGCTCCACAGGGCTGTGTACTTTCTCCTCTGCTCTTCTCCCTGTACACAAACTGCTGCACCTCCAGCGACGACGACACCACCCAAATCGGGCTCATCTTGGACGTGGATGAGTCTGTCTACAGGAGGGAGGTGGTCCGGCTGGGGTCCTGGTGCAGCGGTAACGACCTGGAGTTCAACGCCCAGAAGACAGTGGAGATGATCGTGGACTTTAGGAAAGTCACAGCCCCCCAGCCCCCCCTTGTCATGACAGACTCCCCCATCACCACCGTGGACGCCCTCTGCTGGAGCCACAGCCAGGGACAAACAGAGACTACAGCGCCCTCTGCTGAGAAGGTGATCGGCTGCAGACTTCCGTCTCTGCAGGATCTGTACGTCTCCTGGGCTCTGGGACGAGCAGGTCGGATCACAGCTGACCCTTCTCACCCTGGACATGGACTATTTGAACCACTCCCTCAGGCAGGAGGCCACTCCCCTCAGGCAGGAGGCCACTCCCCTCAGGCTGGAGGCTACGGTCCAGCCGGACCAGAACCTCCCGCCACAAGAACAGTTTCTTTCCCTCTGCCGTTGGACTCATGAACACTTCTTAAACTCCTCCCACTTTAACTGCAACTCTTCATCACTCACTGTCACTTCACTTCTGCACTACAACTGTAAATTTAATTGTAATTCTTGTGTACATAGTAATGCCTATTTTTATTTTATACTTATAGTCATTTAAAATAGTTTATTAATGCCCTTTGGATGGCATATATGTTGTTTTTATTATGTTGAACTTTAAGGCCGAGACAAGTTTCTATGTTTGTGATTTTTTTTTCATTGACAATGGAAATAAACCCTTTCTGATTCTGATGTCACATCTGCTGCTCAAACAGGAAGTAACATCACAAACGTCACCGAAAGCGTCAAACTGGGGGAAAGCGGGAAACATTTTTGGTCAAATCTTAAATATAATCGTGCTCACTACGTTTTAGTAACCTAACCTGTCATGCAAACTTCAAACCAGCCAATCAGGTGCTTAGCAGGTGTGACTGAACTCCTCCTTCAGGGCAGAACTTCTGGAGCTCAGGGTGTATAAAGTCTAGCTCCTCAGACCAGAACTGTCCACACTTCCAGACTTCCTTTGAAACTTTTTCTGCCTTTTTATTTTGGAAAGCAAACCATGGAGAGTAAAGTGCTTCTGCGGGTCCTGCTTTGTGGTGAGTTCACTGACATTTGAACATCTGGGACATGTTCTACATTGAAGACGTAGAGTGAATGTAGCGTGTGTTTGGATAATGATCAGTTCTAATCAGTTATCATCACGCAAAGCAACAGAAAAGTGCTCAACCGTGTGTCTGAATGTGTCCAGGTTTAAGTATCACGCAAATGAGAAGATGCCCAAATATGGCTTCATCCCCGTGTCTGACAGAACATCATGTGTTCCATCCAGAATCTGAACCCAAACCCCAGTTATGACAATATATATTTATATATATAGATATTATAATATTGCCCACTTATATACTCATGTACATCATCTCATTGACAGCTCGTCTTCATAGCTTTTCGTGTGTTTAGAACTTGTCATGTGTTTAGAGCTTGTGTTTGAGGCTTGTCATGTGTTTAGAGCTTGTGTTTAGAGCTTGTCATGTGTTTAGAGCTTGTGTTTAGAGCTTGTCATGTGTTTAGAGCTTGTGTTTAGAGCTTGTCATGTGTTTAGAGCTTGTTGTTTAGAGCTTGTAATGTGTTTAGAGCTTGTCATGTGTGTTAGAGCTTTGTGTTTAGAGCTTGTAATGTGTTTAGAGCTTGTGTTTAGCGCTTGTCATGTGTTTAGAGCTTGTGTTTAGACGCTTGTGTTTCGCTTGTCATTGTGTTAGAGCATGTGTTTAGAGCATGTGTTTTAGAGTATGTCATGTGTTTAGAGCATGTGTTTAGAGCTTGTCCATGTGTTTAGAGCTTGTGTTTAGAGCTTGTCATGTGTTTAGAGCTTGTGTTTAGAGCTTGTAATGTGTTTAGAGGCTTGTCATGTGTTTAGAGCTTGTGTTTAAGCGCTTGTCATGTGTTTAGAGCTTGGTGTGTTTAGAGCTTGTCATGTGTTTAGAGCTTGTGTTTAGAGCTTGTCATGTGTTTAGAGCTTGTTTAGAGCTTGTGTTTAGAGCTTGTCATGTGTTTAGAGCTTGTGTTTGCGTTGTCATGTGTTTGAGCTTGTGTTTGAGCTCGTCATGTGTTTAGAGCTTGTGTTTAGAGCTTGTCATGTGTTTAGAGCTTGTCATGTGTTTAGAGCTGTGTTTAGAGCTTGTGTTTAGAGCTTGTCATGTTGTTTTAGAGCTTGTGTTTAGCGCTTGTCATGTGTTTAGAGCTTGTGTTTAGAGCTTGTCATGTGTTTAGAGCTTGTGTTTAAGCGCTTGTCATGGTTTAGTGTTTAGAGAGCTGTGTTTAGAGCTTGTCTGTGTTTAGAGCTTGTGTTAGCGCTTGCATGTGTAGAGCTTGTGTTTAGAGCTTGTCATGTGTTTAGAGCTTGTGTTTAGCGCTTGTCATGTTGTGTTTAGAGCTTGTGTTTAGAGCTTGTCATGTGTTTAGAGCTTGTGTTTAGAGCTTGTCATGTGTTTAGAGCTTGTGTTTAGAGCTTGTCATGTGTTTAGAGCTTGTGTTTAGAGCTTTTCTCCGCTGTAACACTGAAAAGTGCGTCCGTGTGTGACATGTGTCCTTCAGAGCTGTTTGCAGTTGAATGCTCCCAGTTTCACGAGTTTGTGTTTGTGGCCGGTCCCATGAACCAGACTGAAGCCCAGAAGATCTGCAGAACGTCCCACTTGGACCTGGCCATTCTGGACAGCATGGAGGTGTGGAGGAAAGACACGCCTGCACCGCTGCAAAGGGCCCGCCCACTTTCGTAAAGCATTGATTTGCATAGTGTTTTGCATTCTGAGGACGTCCCAGATTTACAATCTGATTTCCTCTGAGCAGAGCTTGTTTCTACTTATATTTAGAGATAAACAGACTTCAGAGTCCAAAACTCAGAGTCTCAGCTTCACAAAGGCTCCAGAGGGGCAAGAACGGCTTCAGTTTGAAATCAGGCTCATTTTTACAGATAAATAAATCAGGCCCTAAGCGTAAGAGGGTTAATTGTCTAAATTTCAGCTCTGAAAAAAGAAAGCAGCAGCTCAGTCTACTTCCTGTCGAGCCGCATCTTCTTTTGATATTTACAACAAAAACGGTCCAAACTACAGCGATTCAGCTTCATTTGTTCATTTGTTTAAGAGTTCAGAAACAGCTTCAGTTTTAATACAAAATCAGACTTTGAGGACTATTTTTCAATGATAGAATATTAAAGATTCTATTGTTAAAACATGATAGAGCTCAAATGAATTCATACTCATTAGGCTTAGACTTCATTTAAATCTGATGTTTAAATCTCTGTTGTCCTTCCTTGAAATGTCTCTTTCAACATTGACCGTCACAATTACCAATCAAATCATCTTGATTTCCTTGTCCCAGGACATGCTCGAGTTGCCTCGGCCAGCTTCACACACTGGCAACGTTTGGATCGGGCTGGCGCATTCTTTTGAGAAGTGGTATAGTTCGTACCCCAAGACAGGCCAATGCCAACTCTTTTGGTACAATAAGCACTGGACAACCGCTCCCTGTTCTGAGAAAAGATTCTTCATTTGTGCCAATGGTGAGTTCTGTTCAAGTTCATTTTGTGATTGTGAAACATCAAAACAAAAGAGAGGAAATGAGACTTCTGTGTGAAGATATGACATCCGTGTTAAACATCATGAAACGCCATGTTTGTAGGAAAGCCAAGCCTCTGTGTTACGTTTTCTCCATCCATAACTCTACTATATTGTCCTTGTGTTCTCAAAAGAGATATGGAGCAGTTAAAGACTCAAACTGCAGCATAATAATGGAGCTCCGAAAACTGCCAGTGGATAAAATTTCCATGCTGTATTTGCAAAATGTAAATTTCCAAAAGATACCTCAGCTCCAATACGTTAACTTGTACTTCTGTTCAGTAAAACAACCTCAACAAGGTGATGACCAGAGTTCATTCTTTTACTTTCTCGTTCAGTTTGGCAACATCGGTTAATCACGAGACAGACAGCGAGGAAGAACTGACTAGATATAATTGTTGTCGAAGATAGAAAGCCTTTGACGTGCGGAATGAGAGAACTGCCTTCTTTCTGTTGCATGGGCTTCACAGTTGTTGTTGGCAATTAACTCGATGTGCATTTGTACCATAGTAATTATTTTACCGGTCTTTGGCTACTTTTAACTGATTGTGTGAATGATGCTCTACGTAGCGAACTTCTGAAGGACTAGAAACGCGCTTATGATATTAACATGAGCATTCCGAAATCTTTTACATTGTTGTCATTTGAAGACCTGTGCACTAACACTCAGTGCAACAAATCTCTACAAGGTCACATCGCAACAAATGAGCTAGAAGTAACAATATGATACTTACACTTTTCACGGCCACTGGAAATAATAAGCAACGATTAAGATAGATATAACGCAGTCAATCCGTAATACGGAACTACTTTGAAACTTTAACTTTCAAGGTGGCTTTAACAATTACTATAATCTCTTTAAATCACAAAATAAAAGAGCTACATTGTTAAATAGGGTCTTGAGCGCACGCGACTTTCTCAGGGATCTCTCGATTGCCTTTAGTGTGTTTTCACTAGAGCTTGTAGGGCTCAGAAGCAGGCGGCCATCTGCGCAATCATATTTGGGAATGTATGGGAGGTAAACTCCAATGCTTTGTATGCTATAAAGCTGGCGATTGGTCACCGGATAACTTTGGGAGAGACGAGACCTGTACCTTGGACACTTGACGCCTTAACTTGTCAGTACCAAAGGTTAAGAGCAGAGAATATACGATAGTCAAAGTACAAACATTATTAGACACGTTCTCATATTACTAATTTGTTCTTATATATACTAACAAACGATACACTAAATTGTAGACACATACGACTCATGATATAGAAAATTGAAATTAAATGCGCATTCACTGCCTTCCAATAAATACGATTATCTAAACGAATACATGTTTTAATGTTGGGATCCGGATCTTGATTCATGTTGCTAGCCATGTAAACACACACGATCAGCTCAAGAACTAGAGTCAGTTGAAATATAACATATATAGATCAGTACACGATCTCTATAGTTATAAGCAATAGATGTCAGCGTATGCTATGTTCGATTGATTGTTTTTAGAATTGTTAAAGCGATCTTAGTTAGTTTGTTAGTTGTTTGTTGTTGTCTGTGTATCAGGGTTACCATTGTTCGATTCTAGAATAGAAGTACAGATCTACGCACATACGAGTGTTTGGGTCGTATCTCAGCTCGGACAGGGCTTCTCGCATCTAGGGATAATTGGTAAACAGATTATAACACCGAATAGAATTCAAAATACTTAGTTATCACATAAACAGAATAAGTTAAAAATGATAGAGTGACGAATCGGAGATAGCATATAGTGAAAAGCGGATGAGATGTAACCAAATTTTTTTCGCACTCACAGTCAACCTAATTGACGTTTTGCCCGGTTTGAAACGTGAGCAAGAACACGCCCCAAACGTACAGCCTAGTTAAACTAACACTTAGACGAACCACGAGAAATACCAAGTACCGGTACACGGATTGAACATCTATTCATGACGGCGGTGCGTCTGCTCAGCCCTATGTCCTGATCCAGAGCAGACAAGTTTGAGTGAAATTAACCACGACGACTGAGCAGATGATGCACTTTTGGTACGACATCGACATAATAAACCCATAGACAATATACTTTGCGAGATTAGCTACACACGTGTTTCGATAAAGGTTTTAGCATCTGATAACTTGGGAGATATCGAGTCAGTAGTCTATCGTTTCATTAGTAGGATACCGGTGAGAATGTAGACTGGACTATAACCAGGAAAGCTACATCGATCACAACAACGAGGGCGAGTAGTCCTTTAGTTATCAGATTTGCGTGATCATTGAACGATAGCATTTGTTCACTGAATACATATATACACGCAGTCAATACTACAGGAACGCTCAGTTGACACGATCACAGATGCTAACTCGGTGATTTCATTGTATATATAACGATAGAGGCTAATTTTTTATTATGTTACACGATCAGAGTTGTTGACACGACTCCATGTTGTTTGGTACATAGCTATAAAGTAAATACTACACTTCTGACAGTATCAAGAATACGAGAAAGCGAAGTTAGTTAGATGATCCAGCTAATATCGGTTCAAGTGAACCTCAAAATTCAACAAAGACTCGATAGGATACCATGTACGGCCATTAGGGTGCAACATAAAACTGAGCACGTAAATCAAAACATAACAATCATATATTCACAATCAACACAGAGTGAGGTTAAGCAATTGGAAACCTGTTAATACAAGTATAACTATCAGGTACAATATTGGAAAAGATTCAGATAGAATACGAGGTCAATATCTATGGTACTACCAGTGACAAGTCTGATCTTGAGTACTTAACGAATTCATAACAAGTTTTGAAATTTAACAGTTTTAATTAACTAATGATGACAGTGTAACGACGATCAGTTACCCCGACTCTAAGGACCACAACGAATGTCCAATTGCACGATCACGGACTACTCTCTGCATTCTCTCTAGTACATCGACGACGAATCACTACACGATCAGTACATCTCTCGATCTCTCACGTAATATTCTGTTAAATTTTACATTATTATACGATTCAAGGTTGCATTACAAAACATGAATTAACTCTACTCGCGCGCATCATCTACAGAGCAGAATACTAACTGTTGGCGACAGGTATGATGTATTAACTAGCAAAGCTTAAGCACTGTATGAATTTTATTGTGATGTATAATCTACAGAATCCATACTACACGATATACAACAGACAGAATAAGTATCAAACAAGTAACAATAAAAAAATATATAGATAATCTGATACTACACGATTCCTAACATTTTTTTTAATGCAAATATTGCATGAGTAAATCAAATGAACAAAGGATTCAGTACACGATCATTATCAAGATTCACAACACGAAAGTAACGATCAGTACACGATCAGTACAACGCATACAAGTATGCAGTGCTCGCTGTATCACCTTAATTCACTCGAGGCGCATCACACGATCAGAATGTGTGGCCTCTTACAATGGGCAGATTTCATTTGTGAGTTTTTTCTTTCTATTAAATATCGTTCAGGTGAGGTCTCATTCTGAATGTATTGGATAGACAGAGATTGTTTCTACTTAGACCAATGGTACAGCGATTCATAGGTTTACGAATACTGAGGCTTTGTCACAGTGCGGGTTTTTCCTTTTCAGTATTACGATCATGGGATTGACAACTTTGAAATAACACGACTTTCTCACTTTTTAGACAACGATCAAGGTTGCCTATGCATGATCAGATACACACCGCTCTATTCGCGTTGATACATCATGAAGTCGCGATCCAGAGGCACAACGTACTGCTGCCAAGATAATTCTAAGTACAATGTTCCCAACTGTAAGACATCACTTATGCTACTGTGATTAGTTGACTACGCGAATGCTCTACATCACATACCGTACACGTGAAAGACGATCAGCTACCGATCACTACAGCGATAGTCACGATCAGTACACGAATCAAGAAGAAACAAGTGACGGAAAATCAAAATTACTTTCACGCACTCCTCCACTCACAACAATTTCTACGACGATGATCATGAATATTAGAATATTTTACGGTTTTATAATTGGATTCACAATGTGATGCTGCCTCACCCAACACTAGAGATACAGGATAGACTCCAGACGCACGTTCTAGAGAGTGTATAAAATACGGCGAATTATGAAGACACTTCTGTAGAAAGTAGGCCTGTGTTTCTCCAAGTGCAGATGTGTTGTGTACATCCTAAGATACCCTTCCTCTCCTCTCTCTTTCACTCTTTGTAAGTTTTCTACTCCTCTGACAGTAGGAGAAGGAAAGACGTTCTACCACAGTGAAGATGACTCTGAGCTCCGCTTGACCTGTTGATCAGACCAACTTCAGACGCCTCATGGAGAAGGTAACGCTCCTCTTCAGTCAACACTTTGTGCTTATGTTCAGGAAACATAATAATATAACACAGAAACTAACTCGGGGACATGGAACCACTAGATATGGTCGGCCTCACCTCCACGCACAGTTCGGGCTCTGGAACCCATCTTCTCGCAAGGGGCTGGACGCTCCACTTCTCTGGTGTTGGGAGAGGCGGCGGGCTGGTGTGGGTTTGCTTATTGCCCCTCAGCTCAGCCGCCATGTGTTGGAGTTACCCCGGTGAACGAGAGGGTCACGAAGGTCCCTACGCTTCGGGTTGGGACAGGTGTCTCACTGTTGTGCCGGCCTACGGGGGTCAGCAATGCAACCCGGCCTTCTTGGAGGGGAGTCTTATCCGTTTTTACTCTGGGGGACTTCAACGCCCACGTGGGCAACGACAGTGACACCTGGAGAGGGGTGATTGGGAAGAACGGCCCCCCCGATCTGAACCCGAGCGGTGTTCAGTTATTGGACTCTGTGCTAGTCACGGACTGTCCATAACGAACACCATGTTCAAGCACAAGGGTGTCCCCACCAGTGCACGTGGCACCAGGACACCCTAGGCCGGAGGTCAATGATCGACTTTGTTGTCGTGTCATCTGACCTCCGGCCGCGTGTCTTGGACACTTCGGGTAAAGAGAGGGGCGGAGCTGTCAACCGATCACCACCTGGTGGTGAGTTGGATCCGCTGGCGGCGGAGGAAGCCGGACAGACTTGGCAGGCCCAAGCGTATAGTGAGGGTCTGTTGGGAACGTCTTGCGGAGCCCGCTGTCAGCAGGGTCTTCAATTCACACCTCCGGGAGAGCTTCTCCCAAATCCCGGGGGAGGCTGGGGACATTGAGTCCGAGTGGACCATGTTCTCGACCTCCATTGTCAATGCGGCTGCTCGGAGCTGTGGTCGCAAGGTCTCAGGTGCCTGTCGCGGCGGCAACCCCCGAACCCGGTGGTGGACACCGGAAGTAAGGGATGCCGTCAGGCGGGAAGAAGGAGGCCTATCAGGCCTCTTTGGCTTGTGGGACTCCTGAGGCCGTTGACGGGTATCGTGCAGCTCGTGCTGCAGAGGCAAAAACCCGGGTCTGGGAGGAGTTCGGGGAGGCCCTGGAGGAGGACTATCGGTCGGCCCAAAAAAAATTCTGGCAAACCGTCCGGCGCCTCAGGAGGGGGAAGCAGTGTTCCACCAACACCGTTTACGGTGCGGTGCGGGTGGACCTGCTGACTGACTCGACTGGGGATGTCGTCGGTGGAAGGAGTACTTTGAGGACCTCCTAAATCCCACTGTCTTCCGAAGAGGAAGTAGAGACTGAGGACTCGGAGGCTGACTCATCTATCACCCAAGCCGAAGTCACTGAGGTTGTTGGCAAACTCCTCGGTGGCAGAGCTCCGGGGGTGGATGAGATACGCCCCCGAGTACCTAAAGTCTCTGGATGTTGCAGACTGTCTTGGTTGACACGCCTCTGCAACATCGCGTGGCGGTCGGGGTCGGTGCCTCTGGACTGGCAGACCGGGGTGGTGGTCCCTCTGTTCAAGAAGGGGGACCGGAGGGTGTGCTCCAACTATAGAGGGATCACACTCCTCAGCCTCCCTGGTAAGGTCTATTCCAGGGTACTGGAGAGGAGAATCCGACCGATAGTCGAACCTCGATTCAGGAGGAGCAGAGTGGTTTTCGTCCTGGTCGTGGAACACTGGACCAGCTCTATACTCTCCATCGGGTGCTCGAGGGTTCATGGGAGTTTGCCCAACCAGTCCACATGTGCTTTGTGGATCTGGAGAAGGCTTTCGACCGTGTCCCTCGGGGTGCCCTTTGGGGGGTGCTGCGGGAGTACGGGGTCCGGGGCCCTTTGCTCAGGGCTGTCCGGTCCCTGTATGACCAGGAGCAGGAGCTGTGTTCGCATTGCCGGCAGTAAGTCAGATCTGTTCCCAGTGCGTGTTGGGCTCCGCCAGGGCTGCCCTTTGTCACCGGTTCTGTTCATTGTTTTTAATGGACAGAATTTCTAGGCGCAGTCAGGGGTCTGGAGGGCGCAGTCAGGGGTCGGAGGGTGTCTCAGCTTTGGGGACTTGTCCTGATGGCTCCATCAAACCTGGACCTGCAACATGCACTGGGACGGTTTGCAGCCGAGTGTGAAGCAGCTGGGATGAGAATCAGCACCTCCAAATCTGAGGCCATGGTTCTCGACCGGAAAAAGGTGGCTTGCCTCTCCGGGTGGGTGGGGAGTCCCTTGCCCCAAGTGAAGGAGTTCAAGTAACTCAAGTAACTTCAAGTCAACTCGGGGTCTTGTTCACGAAGTGAGGGAAGGATGGAGCGTGAGATTGACAGGCGGATCGGTGCAGCGTCTGCGGTGATGCGGTCGCTGCATTGTTTATTTTGTTTTCCACTGTCGCCGCTCGAGGCAACGACTGTTGTGATTTTGGGCGTTAGAAAAATAAATTGAATTGAAATGAATTGAAATTGAATTGAATCGGACTGTTGTGGTAAAGAAGGTGCTGAGTCCAAAGACAAAGCTCTCGATTTACCTCCGTCTACATTCCTACCCTCACCTTTGGTCAGGAGCTTTGGGTAGTGACCGAAAGGACAAGATCGCGGATACAAAAGGTCGAAATGAGTTTCCTCCTCAGGGGGGCTGGGCGCTCCCTTAGAGATAGGGTGAGGAGCTCAGTCACACGGGAGGAGCTCGGAGTAGAGCCGCTGCTCCTCCACGTCGAGAGGAGCCAGCTGAGGTGGCTCGGGAATCTGTTCCGGATGCCTCCTGGGTGCCTCCCTCGGGAGGTTTTGAGCATGTCCCACCGGGAAAAGGCCCCGGGGAAGAACCAGGACTATGTCTCTCGGCTGGTCTGGCAACCCCCCGAGGAGTTGGAGGAAGTGTCTGGGTAAGGGGAAGTTTGGGAGTCCCTGCCCCCGCGACCCGGCAGAAGAAGATGGATGGAGTCTCGAAAGCAATATTTAGTTTCGTCACGGCCAAAGCGGTTTCAGATCGTTTGAGGCCGAAATGCCGCGAGTAGATTTGGTTTATTTCCCCCCCAAAATTAAATTATTTGAAACTAAAGTCTTTATGTTGTTCAGTTTTATACATTTAAATATATAAAAATGTATATATATATATATATATATATATATATATATATATATCTTTGTGCCTTTAAAAACCCATCGGGTGATTCTGTAGTGAACCTCCAAACGACATTTAAGACATAAATATTGTATAAACATGTTTTTTAATCCAAACAGATTGAAGAACTGCTGAACCAACACGGGCTCCAGGTCACGGTGACAGGGAGGTCTCCTCCCAAACAGGAAGCAGCAGATGTGGGCCCTAAATAAAATGTGGCCCCCAGTGTTGAAAGGGCCGTTGAGTTGATTTAGTCCACATTTAGAGTCATTCATGTCTAATCGTCCAGGATCAGCCGGAGTCAGAAAAGCTTAGAAGTAGTTCATTTCAAAGGGACAGAACAGAGAGTAACCGATGCCACGCCCAGAGCCCTGTAGCCAAAGGCTGATGTGCTGACCTGGTCCTGACATGATGTGGTTTGGAGTCCAGACTCACAATGTGTGGAGTGTTGGTGTCAAATGTTACTGATAATATAACATGTTTGTGTTGAGGAAAGACATCTTCAGAGCTGTTTCAATGTCTTCCTGAATGTCCGTGGTCAGGATTCTGTGGTGGCCTTTGTCCTCAGCCCGAGGATCTTGGTCAGACCTTTTACTTCACGTACAATCGTGAGTCACGTCTCACTTTCTATAAACCGGCCTCGGCCTCTGACTCCGCCTCCTTGTGTTGATTACAGGCCAATCAGCAGCTACAGAAATACTCAGGAAATACTGGTGTTTAAGGGCTTTGAGAGGAGCAAACGAGTGACAGAGGAAGAGGCTGGAGCAGGGCGGGGCCGATCACAGGACTTTACCATTCTCCTCAATAACAGCACCAGGATTATAACTGTCCTCACCTGCCACAAACCGAGGCACAAAACTCCATGCCACAGAAAAACCCTCAGAACTTTAAAACAGGGCAGGAACATGACAGAAAAACACTCACATTGAAGACAGAATGGGACTTTTTCACATTTCACACCGTTTTATTTAACACTCTTGAATTCTATTGGAACGTTTTCATGTGATTCTGTGTGTTGTGTACAAGAAAATACTGCAGTATGAAGTACATTTATTTGTGTGAGCAATGTCCTGGCCTGTCACCATGACGACTGTGTCGACGTCAATATATCTTTTCAGGTTCCGCATTTATCGTGCACTTTTGAGTGGTGAATTTGTCTTGTTTTCATGTAGTATTCGGCCGACATGTGAGCTGTGTTTGAATGACATCATTATTCTGCTGTTTATCATTATCGTTATCATTATTAATAATAATAATAATAAACTGATTGATAAACTATTTGTTCAGTGCGACTCAAGTCTCTGTCCTTGTTTGTTACGACTGTTAAAAGTGCAGTTTTTCTAAAGTGAGACATTTCTCGTGGACGATATAAACGCCACCGTTCAGCATTAAACACGTACATCTGGTGGTGGTGAGGCAGTGACCTCACACTCAAGCCCACTCTTGAGTCCTAAAATTAACAATGCATTTCGCTCATTTGCAAGTCTCATGTGATCAATCACATGTCCAAGTTGGAGAAACCAAAAAGGAGTCTTGTTACTTGGTGTTAGACTGGGATAAAGTAGTAATAGTTGGGGATTCCTATAACCACGTGAACGTGAACGATAACTCTCTCAGTAATTCTTTCAACGCCCTGTTAGAGAGCGTTGGTTTCACTCAGAATGTAAATAAACCAACTCACAGTCACAAGCACACTCTAGATCTTGTTCTAACATATGGAATAGAGATTAGTGACCATTGTCTCTCATTGTCTTCTCTCAATCCTGGTTCTATTGGACCTCAGTGCAGCGTTCGACACCATCGACCACAACATTCTACTGCAGAGGTTAGAATCTGATGTAGGTGTCAGAGGCCCCGCCCTCAGCTGGTTTAAATCCTACCTATCGGATAGGTACCAGTTTGTTAATGTAAACCAGAGCTCCTCCCCCTGTTCTAAAGTAACCTACGGTGTGCCACAGGGTTCAGTTCTCGGTCCAGTTCTGTTTACTCTTTATATGCTGCCGTTAGGTCACATGATCAGAAAGCATGGCATTCACTTCCACTGCTCTGCAGATGACACACAGCTGTATTTATCAATGAAACCTGATCAGACCAATCAAGCAGACAGACTTAGTGCTTGTGTGAAGGATATAAAAACCTGGATGACACTTAATTATCTGCTTCTGAACCCTGAAAAAACCGAGGTCATCGTACTAGGCCCTAATCATCTACGAGACGCTTTATCTGAGCAGATGTCCACTGGACCACGTCAGTGTGGCCCCACTGGACCACGTCAGTGGCCTCCACCTCCAGCTCCACTGGAAGAAACCTTGGAGTCTGATTGGACCAAGAGCTCTCATTCAAAGCTCACATAAATCAAGCCTGTAAAACAGCCTATTTCCATCTGCGTAATAAAGCCAAAATCAGACAAATCTTGCCTAAAAGCGATGCTGAAAAACGTCCATGCGTTTGTAACATCTAGATTAGACTCCTGTAACTCCTGCTGCAGCGTGTCCTAAAAGCTCCATAAAAAGCTTTAACTGGTTCAAAATGCAGCAGCAAGATTACGAACAGGAACTAAAAGAAGAGAGCACATTACGCCGGTGCTCGAGTCTCTTCACTGGCTCCTGTCGAGTTTAGAATCAAATTCAAAATCCTCCTCCTGACTTACAAAGCCATAAATGACCACGCCCCATCCTACCTCAAAGAGGCTATAGGACCTTATCATCCAAACAGCTTGAGCACTATCCTCTGCTTCTTACTACTTTTCTATCAAACAATATTTTAATATTCAATTTCACCTTTTTTCCTTCTTCTTCTCCCACTTCCCCGACGGGAGTGGAGCAGGCACATCGAGGACCTGTGGATCCAGATGCTCCTCAACTGCCTGGAGAAACGGTCTCTACTCCAGATGAACGGTTCTTCATCAGCCTCGAAGACCTGGTTCTCCTCCTGAGTGGGTCCAGCTCCTCTGTCTCTCTCTCGTCCTCCTGTCCGTCCGAGGGAGTCGGATCTCTCCTTCACTGTGGAACTTCTCCAGGTTTCTACTTTTTCCCAAAGAGGTTTGGTCGTTTTTCCTGGCCCAGAAGGAGGGTCTATGGACAGGGGGGCTTGTCTAATGACAAGGGATGTGGGACATTACCAAGTCCCAATGAACATTGTTTATTTTGTTTTCCACTGTCGCCCCTCGAGGCAACTACTGTTGTGTTTTTGGGCGTTATAAAAATAAATTGAATTGAATTGACATCACGGAGACAAGCAGCCAACGCCACTGGGCCGAGTCAGATCTGTGGAGAGGCGACCCCGCGAGTGGAGATGTGTCGATGTCAAAGCCTCAGGAAGTCTGTTCTCACGACATGGAAGGAGCTGATCAAAACGTCACAGCTGACAGCTCAGACTCAAGATTTAAAGTCTGCACAACAAAAGGTCCAAAGGTCTTTTACTAGATTGTGAAGGAGAATCATC
>BJKM01001096.1:117803-154679 GCA_015082035.1 Chaenogobius annularis
CGAGCAACTCAACACCTTCTACTCCAGGTTTGATGTGACCACCTCCGCCACCCCAACCCAGGTCCCCCACCTCCCCCACCTCCCCCACCACCTCTCAGTTCACAGGAACAGGATGTTCACAGGCTATTTCGGAAATACCAACCCGAAAAGCTGCTGGACCAGACGGCGTCTCTGCCGCTACATTAAGACATTGCGCAGGAGAGCAGACCCCCGTCTTCACATACATTTTTAACACCTCCCTGGGGTCATGCCATGTCCCAGCCTGCTTCAAGTCTGCCATCATGGTCCCTGTCCCAAGAAGCCCCGGATCACTGACTTAATGATACAGGCCTGTGGCGCTGACGTCTTGTAGTCATGAAGTCATTTGAGCTCCTGGTCCTGCCCCACCTCAAGTCCTTCACCTCCTTCCTGCTGGACCCCCTGCTGGACCCCCTGCTGGACCCCTGCTGGACCCCCTGCAGTTCGCACAAGAGCCAACAGGTCTGTGGACACACCACAACCTGGCACTCCACTTCATCCTGCAGCATCTGGACTCCCCGGGAACCTACGCCAGGATCCTGTTTGTGGACTTCAGCTCTTCATCAACACCATCCTCCCTGCTCTGCTCCAGGACAAGCTCTCCCAGCTCAACGTGCCTAACTCCACCTGCAGGGGGGCACTGACTTCCTGACGGATCTGAGGCAGTGCGTGCGGCTGGGGAAGAATGTCTCAGACACTCGGACCATCAGCACCGGAGCTCCACAGGACTGTGTACTTTCTCCTCTGCTCTTCTCCCTGGACACAAACTGCTGCACCTCCAGCGACGACGACACACCCAAATCGGGCTCATCTTGGACGTGGATGAGTCTGTCTACAGGAGGGAGTGGTCCGGCTGGGGTCCTGGTGCAGCGGTAACGACCTGGAGTTCAACGCCCAGAAGACAGTGGAGATGATCGTGGACTTTAGGAAAGTCACAGCCCCCCAGCCCCCCTTGTCATGACAGACTCCCCATCACCACCGTGGACGCCCTCTGCTGGAGCCACAGCCAGGGACAAACAGAGACTACAGCGCGCCTCTGCTGAGAAGGTGATCGGCTGCAGACTTCCGTCTCTGCAGGACCTGTACGTCTCCTGGGCTCTGGGACGAGCAGGTCGGATCACAGCTGACCCTTCTCACCCTGGACATGGACTATTTGAACCACTCCCCTCAGGCAGGAGGCCACTCCCCAGGCAGGAGGCCACTCTCCTCAGGCTGGAGGCTACGGTCCATCCGGACCAGAACCTCCCCGCCACAAGAACAGTTTCTTTCCCTCTGCCGTTGGACTCATGAACACTTCTTAAACTCCTCCCACTTTAACTGCAACTTCATCACTCACTGTCACTTTCTGCCACTACAACTGTAAATTTATTTGTAATTCTTGTGTACATAGTAATGCCTATTTTTATTTTATACTATATGTACATTTAAAAATAGTTTATTAATGCCCTTTGGATGGCATATATGTTGTTTTATTATGTTGAACTTTAAGGCCGAGACAAGTTTCTATGTTTGTGATTTTTTTTCATTGACAATGGAAATAAACCCTTTCTGATTCTGATGTCACATCTGCTGCTCAAACAGGAAGTAACATCACAAACGTCACCGAAAGCGTCAAACTGGGGGAAAGCGGGAAACATTTTTGGTCAAATCTTAAATATAATCGTGCTCACTACGTTTTAGTAACCTAACCTGTCATGCGAACTTCAAACCAGCCAATCAGGTGCTTAGCAGGTGTGACTGAACTCCTCCTTCAGGGCAGAACTTCTGGAGGCTCAGGGTGTATAAAGTCTAGCTCCTCAGACCAGAACTGTCCACACTTCCAGACTTCCTTTGAAACTTTTTCTGCCTTTTTATTTTTGGAAAGCAAACCATGGAGAGTAAAGTGCTTCTGCGGGTCCTGCTTTGTGGTGCTTTGTGGTGAGTTCACTGACATTTGAACATCTGGGACATGTTCTACATTGAAGACGTAGAGTGACTGTAGCGTGTGTTTGGATAATGATCAGTTCTAATCAGTTATTATCACGCAAAGCAACAGAAAAGTGCTCAACCGTGTGTCTGAATGTGTCCAGGTTTAAGTATCACGCAAATGAGAAGATGCCCAAATATGGCTTCATCCCCGTGTCTGACAGAACATCATCATCTACACATTATATCACATCTTTAAACAGTCTGTTTCCATCCAGAATCTCTTTTTCCCGTGTAAGACTGAAAAGTTCACTCTTGTCACGTGTTATCGTCTAAAAGGAAATGATTTCTTCAGGGCTTTTTGCAGTTACATCTTCTGAAACACTGAAGTATCATTTTGTGGACGGTTCCATGACCTGGAGTGAAGCGCAGCAGACCTGCAGAACGTACTACACAGACCTGGTGACCATCAACAGCCTGCAGGTATGGACCTTCTACTGGGATTTACTGAACACATCATCATGAGTTCAGAAAGTAACACCTTTAATGAGGACTCCAAATGTGTTCCTTTTTGTCACCATCTGAAAAAAGCTCCTGGAGAAATGGAAAGCTCCAGTCAAATCAACCAGGATGAATCCCAAATCCAAGACTTGGATTTGAATAGGCCTTTAGGCTGGTTAAACTCCCTCCAAACTGAGCCCACATGTCAGTTAGAACTTTGTAATTCCTGATGTTATATTTGAGGTTCAACTCAAAGGTCAATGATCGTTTTCGAGAGATCAGAAGCACATTCTTTGTGCGAAACGTTATTTATCGCTATTGTTTATGTCCAGAAAACTCACGTTTAAAGCCAAACACACAAACATTGTATTTAGACATGTTTCCAGAACTCTGTAAAACATTTAAATCTGATATTGTCCTCGACCAATCGATCACTTCATCGACATATTGTCACCTGCAGGATATTCATAGTTTGCCCCGCCCAGCTTCAAACTCTGAAGACATTTGGATCGGGATGAGCTATTCATCCTTTCACAAATGGAGGCCTGGGTTCCCCGTGGCAGGCGACTGCCCCATGATTCTGGGCGGGAAAGACTGGATCACCCATCCTTGTTGGAAACTATGGTACTTCGTTTGTCACAGTGGTAAGTTTGTATGTTTTACTGTTTTTGTCTATGATTTTAGGATGCGGTGTAACTGGTTTTGACACTAATGTGAGAAATTAAGGAAGCACGCGAAACAAGATAAGACGATCCCAATAAAGGGTCATCTCCAAAATGAGGCAGAAACGGCCCAATGTTTTTAGAACATAATTAATATAAAGGCGTTTCCACGACAGCCCTTAAGTCTCTGCTCTGGTCCAGGGTGTTACAAAGATGAGGGAGACAGGAGAATTCACCAAGTTTTCTCGTTTGATTGCGTAAAAGAGAGAATGAACGTGAATCGGAGTTGCAGTTCCACCGTGCCAACACCAGAGCTTGTCTTTTGGGTCAAGTCAAGAGTCTGGCAAACGAACCCTCAGCTGGGTCGAGGCTTGGGAATGTAGCGCTCTGTGCCTAAAGGTGTGCATCTTTACAGCTTCTGGATTTCATCTGGTCCAACTTCTCAAAACCTGGTCAGACGCTCAGACTTACTGCAGGGAAAACTTCCTGGCCCTGGCGATTATCCGGAGCGAAGACGAAAATGAGCAGGTGCATTCACTTCTACGAGTTCTGCAGCCAGTGTCTAATCCTGATGACCACAAGCTCTGGATTCGTAACCACCTGAAGGAATGGTCTTGGTCTGACAACTCGGCCATTTACTTCACACGCTGGCTGAGTGGGCGCCCTGTGTGGGAGGAGGGAATCTCCAAATGTGGAGTGGTGCGTCCAGATCATGTGTGGATGGACGTGAGCTGTGACCTGAGACGAGCCGCCTTCTGCTACCAGAGCGACTCCACTCCAGGTACGAGCTGCAGACGTGGGGAGACACTCAAGAGGGGTAGAGGTCATCTTTGGGTAGATGCCCACGTTTTGTATGATGATGCACTCGGACTCCCGCGCTCCCCCTGTGCTAAGTCACGCCCCTTTACGGCGTCAGCACAACACAAGCACGATGATGGAGTCAAACAGTCACAAAGGAGAGCATTTTAAACGTCATCATTTCCACTTGTGACAAATCTGTTTTCCAAGACGAGATTTACCCACCGGACTTCTCTTCACTGTCGGGAAGGGTTCTTTTTGAGTCTGTGCTTTGGTTCCAAAAACACCACAGTTTTAGTGTCGAAGAAGCTCCAGGTCCTCCAGGGGTCTTTCCAACCATCTTGAAAGTGTGATCAAATCAGGCATTAAGATGGTTCCGCCCACGCCTAATATAGCAAGATGAAGAGTTCTGATGCCAACAATGGTGAACTCTCCCCCGCACAAAACTGTGTCCCCCCCACCACCTATCCCCCCTCGCCTTTCACCTGGTATCTCCCGTAACTCAGACGCTCTAGGTCTCAGCGTTGCAGACCAACCTTTGACTCATATTCCCGGTGAAAAGACATCGGTCCCACTGAAACTAGTCTGGAACTTTCTGTGCGAAATGTCAGATCCGTCTGTAACAATGAAAAAGCAGTCACCTCCAGAGTCTCGCTCTAGAACCTACAAATCAAGTTAGAAATCTGGAGGTAATCATGGACTCAGACCTGGACTTTACCATCAGCAGCTTTTTACCGTCTAAAAAACACACATACATGACTGTATATAAGGTGCAAAATATATAGAATATACGATGTTAATGGTTCTTTTTCTCTATCTAGATAGAATAAGAAGTTCTACCACAGTGAAGATGACTTTGAGCTCCGGATTAAACATGTTGGATCCAGTTATCTACAAGCGCCTCGTGCAAAAGGTAACGCTCCTCTTTCAGTCAATATGTTCTGTTTGTGTTCAAGAAATGTCTTCAGATCTCAGGCGGGGGGCGGGGTCACATTTAAGGCTGTGGAAGGGATTGTGTGACTCAGGTCATTAAATGTGATTTCGATCATCTCACAAAGGGACCAATATGTTTCGACCAAAGTCAGAGTTTTGGAGGCCGATCTGTTGGGTAGATTTGGGCCGTTTTACCACAGGGTTGAACTCCGGTGTTTTTACGCACCTGTAGAAGATTTACTGTGGAGCTTCAAAAGCCCTTTCATATCGTGACAACGTGAGGTTCAGTGCGAGCCCTCGTGAAGACCCTCAACTCCAAACGACCCCTGAATGTTACAAATTCTGCTGAACATTTATGAGATGAATAGAAACATGTTTTTTAATCCAAACAGATTGAAGAACTGCTGAACCAACACGGGCTCCAGGTCACGGTGACAGGGAGGTCTCCTCCCAAACAGGAAGCAGCAGCTGTGGGCCCTGTAAAATGTGGCCCCTAAAGTGGGACTAACCTCCACAGCTCTGTCCACACTCTCACACCGGCCTTTGTTTCTCTCTTTTTCCTTGAATTGATCTGGTTTTTCTGACAGTTCAGGCCTTTCACCCGTAAAGAGCCCGAACACTGTCGTGTACAAACTCGAACAGAACCACAGGAAAGCGTCAAACATGAATCAAACAGGGAAAAGGCTCCGCTGACATGTAAAAATAGACATGCAGTAAAAGTGTCCTCTGATTACCGTACTTTTCGGACTTTAAGCCGCCAATTTTTTCTCACGCTTTGAACCCTGCGGTCATTAAAACGGTGCGGTTAATTTATAAACTTTTACTGGCTAACCGCCACCAGGGGGCACGTCGTGTTCTCTGTATTTTAAGCTTCAAAACGCTTTGTGTTTTAGTACAATCCGACTCATATTCACAGAGAAATTAGTCTTATGAGGAAGTGAATGTAGAAGCGGTGAAACGCAAAGACACACGCGGAGCGCGGACATGTGGACACACGGCGCTCTGCAGTTCAGAACCCGCTTTGAAATGAGACGTTCTTGGCCAGACCTGACCATCTTTCTGTGTAAATATCACAAATGTTACAACACTAAGTACAAGCACAGAAGATGAACCAGAAGTGAAGACACAGGTAAATCAGCTCACACAGAGTCATCAAGGACGGAGGGGGACGGAGGGGACGGAGGGGGACGGAGGGGACGGAGGGCGACGGAGGGGGACGGAGGCGACGGAGGGACGAGGGGGACAGAGGGGACGGAGGGGGACGGAGGGGGACGAGGGGTGGACGGAGGGCGACGGAGGGGACGAGGGGAGACAGAGGGAGAACGAGGGAGGACGGGAGGGGGACGGAGGGACGAGGGGACGGAGGGGGACGGCTGTGATGTGTTTTCTGTATTTTAAGCTTCAAAACGCTGTGTGTTTTAATTACAATCCGACTCAAATTCACTTAGAAATGAGTCTAATTAGTAACGCAGTGCAGCGGGCGCCGGGCGCATCACTACCGAGTTTAGTTATGTGCTAAATATTTCATGTTCCAAACATGGGCACCTGCGGTTTGTCCGGTGCGGCCCGTGTATCGAACAAGTTCTATCTTCGCGCGGCTTTTATTCAAGAGCGCGGTTAAGCCCGAAAAGTACGGTCACAACACTGAAGCTGTCCCCACCGAGCAGAGAGTGGGCCGTCCCACTTATGTCTGAAAACTGGGCTACAGTTGTGCTCGTGGCCAGTCAGTGTTGAAAGGGCCGTTGAGTTGATTTAGTCCACATTTAGAGTCATTCATGTCTAATCCGTCCAGGATCAGCCGGAGTCAAGAAAAGTTTAGAAGTAGTTCATTTCAAAGGGAACAGAACAGAGAGTAACCGATGCCACGCCCACGAGCCCTTGTAGCCAAAGGCTGATGTGCTGACCTGGTCCTGACATGATGTGGTTTGGAGTCCAGACTCCAATGTGAAGTGTTTGGTGTCAAATGTTACTGATTATAAACATGTTTGTGTTGAGGAAAGACACTCTTCAGAGCTGTTTCAATGTCTTCTGAATGTCGTGGTCAGGATTCTGTGGTGACTTTGTCCTCACCCGAGGATGCTGGTTCAGATACTTTTACTTCACGTACAATCGTGAGTCACGTCTCACTTCTCTATAAACGGCCTCGGCCTCTGAACTCCGCCTCCTTGTGTTGATTACAGGCCAATCAGCAGCTACAGAAAATACTCAGAGAAAATACTGGTGTTTAAGGGCTTTGAGAGGAGCAAACGAGTGACAGAGGAAGAGGCTGGAGCAGGGCGGGGCAGATCACAGGACTTTACCATTCTTCCTCAATAACAGCACCAGGATTATACTGTCCTCACCTGGCCACAAACCGAGGCACAAAACTCCTGCCACAAGAAAAACCCTCAGAACTTTTAAAAAACAGGGCAGGAAATGACAGAAAACACTCACATTGAAGACCAGAATGGGACTTTTTCACATTTCACACCGGTTTTATTTACACTTTGATTCTATTGGAACGTTTTCATAGTGATTTTGTGTGTTGTGTACAAGAAAATACTGCAATATGAAGTACATTTATTTGTGTGAGCAATGTCCTGGCCTGTCACCATGACGACTGTGTCGACGTCAATATATCTTTTCAGGTTCCGCATTTATCGTGCACTTTTGAGTGGTGAATTTGTCTTGTTTTCAATGTTAGTATTCGGCCGACATGTGAGCTGTGTTTGAATGACATCATTATTCTGCTGTTTATCATTATCGTTATCAATTATTAATAATAATAATAATAAACTGATTGATAAACTATTTTGTTCAGTGCGACTCAAGTCTCTGTCCTTGTTTGTTAACGACTGTTAAAAGTGCAGTTTTTCTAAAGTGAAACATTTATCGTGGACGATATAAAAAGCCACCGTTCAGCATCAAACACGTACATCTCCACGGAAGACGAGTCAGATCCGTGGGAGAGGCGACCCCGCGAGTTGGAGATGAGAACGATGTCAAAGCCTCAGGATTATTGTGAGAAGAAAACATCTTACGACATGACGATTCTTCACGATTCCTGACACACAGCGAAGCAGCAGAGAAATCCTTCATTTTCTCTTGTGTCTTGAATAATCCGGACTTCCCTGAACGCACCGTCTGAGTCATTGAAAGTGCCTTGGCTTCATCACAAAAGCAATGTTTGCAGAAAGAAGGAAAGGTCCACTGCGTATTCACGTTTTACACGTTTGTGGAACAGATTCTTGAGTCAAATGAGTCTTCTGCCTGTGACCTTTGACCCGTGCATCTGGGGTTAAACCTGTCCGCCGGCACGCTGACAGTGTTCTAACCTGGTGTTCAAAACATTGGACTGAGATCGAACGATTATAATCTTCACCGATATTCCATTTGACTGTCGGGCTCCAGCGATGGAGACGATCGATGGATACCTGTGGAGTGGACGTATGACTGAAGAAAACGGATGATGTGAAGAACTGTTAAGAACTGAAACTACCTCATATATGCACGAATTTACCAGACCTTTTAGAACCCATAATAAAACTCCAGATGTTTTAAATGAGAACTTCACACCGCCGTTTAAAGCCCGGCGACGGAAAGGACGCGCTCTTGTCGCTTTTAAAGACCGCCGTTTAAAGCCCGGAGACGGAAAGGACGCGCTCTTGTCGCTTTCAACGCCGTTTAAAGCCCGGCGACGGAAAGGACGCGCTCTTGTCGCTTTCATCGCCGTTTAAAGCCGCGGCGACGGAAAGGACGCGCTCTTGTCGCTTTCAAACGCGTTTAAAAGCCCGGCGACAGAAAGGACGCGCTCATTGTTTCGCTTTCAACGCCGTTTAAAGCCCGGCGACATAAACGACGCGCTCTTGTCGCTCTTTCACTCTGAAACCTTTGGAAAGGTTTTCTGTTTTGTGTTGGTCTGAAAAACGGCTGAAGCTGCAGTTTTGAGTCTGTTTTTATGAAATTTACAGTGAGTTTGAATCATGCTCAGTCAGCAAGACGAGAACATGAGGAAGAGGGAGAGAGGAGGAAGAGGGGAAAGAGGAGGGAGAAGAGGAGCAAGAAGAGAGTAGAGAAGAGAGGGGAGAGAGAAGGAGAGAGGGGGTGTGAAGAGAGGAGAGAGGAGGGGAGAGGGGAGAGGGAGGAGAGGGAGAGAGAGGAGGAGGAGGGAGAGGAGGGAAGAGAGGAAGCAAGGAAGAGAGTAGAGGAGAGGGAGAGGAAGAGGGGGTGTGAAGAAGGAGAGAGAGGGGGGAAGAGGAGGGAGAGGGGAGAGATGGAGGGAGAGGGAGAGAGGAGGGAGAGAGGAGAGAAGGAGGGGAGAGAGGAGGACGAGGGGAAGAGGAGGGAGAAGGGATGAGGAGGGAGAGAGGAGGGAGGAGGAGGAGGGGGAGGAGAGGGAGAAGAGGAGGGAGAGAGGAGGGAGAGAGGAGGATGAGGGGAACAGAGGAGGGAGCGAGGAGGAAGAGGGGAGAGAGGAGAGAAGAGGGAGAGAGGAAGGAGAGGGAGGAAGAGAGGGAAGAGGAGGAAGAGAGGAGAGGAGAGAAGAGGAGGGGGAGAGGGGAGAGAGGGGGGAGAGGAGGAAGTAGAGAAGAGAGGAGGAGAAGAGAAGAGGGGTGAGGAGAGAGGAGAAGAGAGGAGAAAAGAGGAGAGAGAGAAGAGAGGGTGCGAGAGGAGGGAGAGAGGAGGGGAGAGAGGGGAGAGGTAGAGAGGAGGAGGAAGAGAAGAGGAAGAAGAGAGGAGGGTGAGAGATGCGAGGAGGAAGAGAGAAAAAGAGGAAGAGAGAGAGGGTCACATTAAAAGCAGCTCGTCTGGTCACAATTAAATAGCCGCTCGTCCTGGTCACTATTAAATAGCCGCCGCTCGTCTGGTACATTAAAAGCCGCTCGTTGTCACATTAAAGCGCTCGACATTAAAAAGCCGCTCGTTGGTCACATTAAAAGCGCTCGTCCTGGTACACATTAAAAGCCGCCTCGTCTGGTCACATTAAAAGCCGTTTCGCTGGTCACCATTAAAAGCCGCCTCGTCTGGTCCACATTAAAAGCCGCTCGTCTGGTCACATTAAATTGCCGCTTCGTCCTGGTCACATTAAAAGCCGCTCGTCTGGTCACATTAAAAGCCGCTCGTCTGGTCACATTAAAAGACCGCTCGTCTGGTTCACAATTAAAAGCCCGCTCGTTCTGGTCACATTATGTTAAAACGCTGTCTGGTACATTAAAAGCGCTCGTCTGGTCAACATTAAAAGCGTCGTCCTGGTCACATTAAAAGCCGCTCGTCTGCACTAAAAGCGCTTCTGGTCAAATTAAAAGCCGCTCGTCACATGGTCACATTAAAAGCCGCTCGTCTGTCACATTAAAAGCCGTTCGTCTGGTCAATTAAAAGCGCTCGTCTGGTCATTAAAGCCGCTCGTCTGGTCACATTAAAAGCCGCTCGTCTGTCAACATTAAAAGCCGCTCGTCTGTGTACATTAAAAGCCGTCGTCTGGTCACATTAAAAGCCGCTCGTCTGGTCACATTAAATAGCCGCTCGGTCTTGGTCACATTAAAAGCCGCTCGTCTGGTCACATTAAAAGCACGCTCGTCTGGTCACATTAAAAGCCGCTCGTCTGGTCACTTAAAAGCCGCTCGTCTTGGTCCATTAAAAAGCCGCTCGTCCTGGTCACATTAAAAGCCGCCTCGTCTGGTCACATTAAAAGCCCGCCTTCGTCTTAACCCTCGTCTGGTCACATTAAAAGCCGCTCGTCTGTTCACATTAAAAGGCCGCTCGTCTGGTCAATTAAAAGCGCTAGTCTGGTTCACATTAAAGCCGCTTCGTCTGGTTCAATTAAAAGCCGCTCGTCCTGTTTGTCCGCTCGTCTGGTCACATTAAAAGCCGCTCGTCTGGTCACATTAAAAGCCGCTCGTCTGGTCACATTAAAAGCCGCTCGTCTGGTCACATTAAAAGCCGCTCGTCTGGTCGCCTTTTCCCGCCCAGACTTCAGTGACAGAGACGTATCGTGCGAGCCCACTCCAAAAGATCAGTTCCAAACGTCTCAATTAGCGCCGATGGCTCCTGTTTTACATACGGGACGCCCTAATGGAGTTTTAATGTTCATTTACATACGCCATTATCGCAGCCCCGCCTCGTCATCGCCCAATCGAACGCTCTCAGCCTGAAAAACAATCCCGCTTTTTCACAGACGGGAATTAACCGAAGGAGCGCGGCGCGTTCGGCAGAGGCCATTTTCCTGTTGCGCTAAATTGAACCTAATTTTCGGGGGAGAATTGTAAACGCGAGCTTCAGTGGCTGCAGTAAAAGCCGTTTTTCATCCGGGACAAACACATGGAAACGAGAGCAGAAAAACACTCGCATGAATCGAATAAAGTCACACATTTTCATTGGTTCCACTTTGTAATAATTACACTTTATTTAACCTTGACAAAACATGAACACATAATTTATAATAATCATTCAGACTTTACTTAAAGGGGTTGGTGCGTATTATAATACTTACAAAGCCTGAATCACATTTGATCATAATGAACTAAGTCTTTGTTCATGTTTTATTCAAGAGAATTAAAGTGTAGTTAATATGAACGTAACATTTGATTTATTCATTCGTTTTTCTTTGGCAAAGAACGAGTGATTTAATCTTTCCACCGTGATTGACAAAGCCACAACTGTGATCATGTGTGTGTATATAAACGTGTGTTAGTTTCAGGTCTAGTCCTGGTCTAGTCCTGGTCTAGTTTCAGGTCTAGTCCAGGTTTAGTTTCAGGTCTAGTCCAGGTTTAGTTTCAGGTTTAGTTCAGATTTAGTTTCAGGTCTAGTTTAAGGTTTAATTCAGGTTTAGTTTCACGTCTAGTCAAGGTTTAGTTTCAGGTTTAGTTCAGGTTTAGTCCAGGTTTAGTTTCAGGTCTAGTTCAGGTTTAGTTTCAGGTCTAATTTCAGGTTTAGTTTCAGGTCTAGTTTCAGGTCTAGTCCAGGTTTGGTTTCAGGTCTAGTTCAGATTTAGTTTCAGGTCTAGTCCAGGTTTAGTTTCAGGTCTAGTTCAGGTTTGGTTTCAGGTCTAGTTCAGATTTAGTTTCAGGTCTAGTTCAGATTTAGTTTCAGGTCTAGTTTCAGGTTTAGTTTCAGGTCTAGTTTCAGGTATAGTCCAGGTTTAGTTTCAGGTCTAGTTCAGATTTAGTTTCAGGTCTAGTTCAGATTTAGTTTCAGGTCTAGTTTCAGGTCTAGTTTCAGGTCTACTCCAGGTTTAGTTTCAGGTCTAGTTCAGGTTTAGTTTCAGGTCTAGTTTCAGGTTTAGTTTCAGGTCTAGTCCAGGTTTGGTTTCAGGTCTAGTTCAGATTTAGTTTCAGGTCTAGTCCAGGTTTAGTTTTAGGTCTAGTTCAGGTTTGGTTTCAGGTCTAGTTCAGATTTAGTTTCAGGTCTAGTTCAGGTTTAGTTTCAGGTCTAGTCCAGGTTTAGTTTCAGGTCTAGTTCAGATTTAGTTTCAGGTCTAGTGTCAGGTCTAGTTTCAGGTCTAGTCCAGGCTTAGTTCCAGGTCTTGTTCAGATTTAGTTTCAGGTCTAGTCCAGGTTTAGTTTCATGTTTAGTTCAGGTTTAGTTTCAGGTCTAGTCTAGGTTTAGTTTCAGGTTTAGTTTCAGGTCTAGTTCAGGTTTAGTTTCAGTTTAGTTTCAGGTCTAGTCCAGGTTTAGTTTCAGGTCTAGTCAGGTTTAGTTCAGGTTTAGTTTCAGGTTTAGTTTCAGGTCTAGTTTCAGGTCTAGTTTCAGGTCTAGTCCAGGTTTAGTTTCCAGGTCTAGTTCAGATTTAGTTTCAGGTCTAGTCCAGGTTTAGTTTCAGGTTTAGTTTCAGGTCTAGTTTCAGGTCTAGTTCAGGTTTAGTTTCAGGTTTAGTTTCAGGTCTAGTCCAGGTTTAGTTTCAGGTTTAGTTTCAGGTTTAGTTTCAGGTCTAGTCCAGGTTTAGTTTCAGGTCTAGTCCAGGTTTAGTTTCAGGTTTAGTTTCAGGTCTAGTCCAGGTTTAGTTTCAGGTTTAGTTTCAGGTCTAGTCCAGGTTTAGTTTCAGGTCTAGTTTCAGGTCTAGTTTCAGGTCTAGTCCAGGTTTAGTTTCAGGTCTCGTCCAGCTCCGGGGAGTGGGAAAGCCTAAATACTTTGCAGAAGGGTCAGTCAGACATGGAGCTGGAAAGACTCTTTTCTCTTGTATTTTCCGTAGTTTTTCTCGTTCTAATCTAAATCAAAGCCCAGATGCTAATGGGATCTCCAGGGTTGGAAGCGACGACAGCAGCCGTTTTTATCCGCAGAATAAATAAAAAACACATTTCTGTTCTTCTCCTGATGCTCATGTTTAAACCATGGTCTTATGCAGATGAACTCCGAGCGAACATGCAGATGTGTGGGTCACCGTTTGGCTAATCCCACATCGGCCTGAGCGCTTTGTTACAGAACTGCTGCGTCGTCTCTTCTGCTGGAAACTCCATCTACAAAACCCGAATAATGACTTAGTGCCGTTCGTTATCGGCCTCGTGATCTCCTAAAACTCAACTCTCTGTGCCAAACATTTACGGAATGATTTGTTAAAGCTGCATTCCCACGGGATCGGCCCGTCCACAAGTGTCTCCAGTGTCTGAAGGGAAGACTTGATCTTTCCTATTCCTAGTGATAACTTTATTTATTAAGACGACAGACAGACAGTGAGCGCATGTTAGCGTCAGCTGTTTCCTGTTTCCACGGCGCGCCATTTCCAGTGAAAAATAAAATTTTCAGACAGTTTGATTATTACGAAACAACAGTGAAATCCTCCATTTTCTTTGGTTCTAATACATTCCTCTTCCAGCTGTTCGTTTCAGGTCTGTTCCAGGTTTAGTTTAAGGTCTAATCCAGGTTTAGTTACAGGTCTAATTCAGGTTTAGTTTCAGGCCTAATTCAGGTTTAGTTTCAGGTCTAATCCAGGTTTAGTTACAGGTCTAATCCAGGTTTAGTTACAGGTCTAATTCAGGTTTAGTTTCAGGTCTAATTCAGGTTTAGTTTCAGGTCTAATCCAGGTTTAGTTTCAGGTCTAATCCAGGTTTAGTTACAGGTCTAGTCTAGGTTTAGTTTCAGCTCTAGTCCATGTTTAGTTTCAGGTCTAATGCAGCTTTAGTTTCAGGTCTAATTCAGGTTTAGTTTCAGGTCCAATACAGGTTTAGTTTCAGGTCTAGTCTAGATTTAGTTTCAGCTCTAGTCTAGGTTTAGTTTCAGCTCTAGTCTAGGTTTAGTTTTAGCTCTAGTCTAGGTTTAGTTTAAGGTCTAATACAGCTTTAGTTTCAGGTAAAGTTTAGGTTTAGTTTCAGGTCTAATCTGGGTTTAGTTTCACGTCTAATGCAGCTTTAGTTTCAGTTCTAGTCTGGGTTTAGTTTCAGGTCTAATACAGCGTTAGTGTCAGATCTAGTCTAGGTTTAGTTTCAGGTCTAATACAGTTTTAGTTTCAAGTCTAGTCTGGGTTTAGTATCGGGTCGAATACAGGTTTAGTTTCAGGTCTAATACAGGTTTAGTTTCAGGTCTAATTCAGGTTTAGTTTCAGGTCTAATACAGGTTTACTTTCAGGTCTAGTTTAGGTTTAATTTCAGATCTAATCAAGGTTTAGTTTCAGGTCTAATACAGCTTTAGTTTCAGGTCTAATACAGGTTTATTTTCAGATCTAGTCTGGGTTTAATTTCAGGTCAAATACAGGTTTAGTTTCAGCTCTAGTCTAGGTTTAGTTTCAGGTCTAGTCTAGGTTTGGTTTCAGGTCTAGTCTAGGTCTAGTTTCAGGTATAAATCAGATTTCGTTTCAGGTTTAGTCCCGGTTTATTTTCAGGTCTAGTTTAGGTTTAGTTTCAGATCTAGTCTAGGTTTAGTTTAAGCTCTAATACAGCTTTAGTTTCAGGTCTAATTCAGGTTTCGTTTCAGATCTGGTCTAGGTTTCGTTTCAGGTTTAGTCCTGGTTTAGTTTCAGGTCTAAAACAGGTTTAGTTTCAGATCTAGTCTGGGTTTAATTTCAGGTCTAATACAGGTTTCGTTTCAGCTCTAGCCTAGGTTTAGTTTCAGGTCTAATACAGGTTTAGTTTCAGGTCTAATACAGCTTTAGTTTCAGGTCCAATACAGGTTTAGTCTCAGGTCTAATTCAGGTTTAGTTTCAGATCTGGTCTAGGTTTCGTTTCAGGTTTAGTCCTGGTTTAGTTTCAGGTCTAATCCAGATTTAGTTTCAGGTCTAATACAGCTTTAGCTTCAGGTCTAGTCTAGGTTTAGTTTCAGGTCACATCCAGGTTTAGTTTCAGGTCTAATACAGGTTTAGTCTCAGCTCTAGTCTAGGTTTAGTTTCAGGTCTAGTAAAGACAATTTAAACTCTACATTAGAGTCTGGAGTGTCTTCAACTCTGAAGCTGCAGCGTTTCATGTTTTTTTTTAACTTAAAGTCATGTTTATAGTTTCCCACAATAATATTTTACTCTGGACCAGTACTTTGTACTTCTACTTGAATCATATTACTTTAAGATGGCAGTAATTTAAGCAGTGTGTGGCCCCTCCCACCTCTAATAATAAACAATCACTTTTCATTCAGTAAAGTTTCCTCGACTGTCATTCGTTCATCATGAATCATGTGTTAACGGGTTATTGAGTCTGTTTATTATAAAGCATATGTGCTTAGCGTTATAGTTATAGTTTCATCTGACAAAGAGACCCATTAACACTCGAACACACAGAAATATCAATGACTTCTAATGTCATTAATGTCATTAATATCATTATTAATGAGGGCTCCTGGGGGCGTGCGCGCGCGTGTGTCGTGTGTGATGTAATTCCGTTAAACGCTCGGTTTATGTGACAAACTTTGGCTCCATCAGCGCTGCTCGCCGCTCATTGGCTGAGCCCGGGAGCTGTCCGTGGTGCTGACGGACTGTGGCTCCGAGTGCAGCGGCTTCAGAGCGATCGTCAGCGGCCGCACGGACCCACGCAGCTCCGCGTAGACCCACCCGGACCTTTGAGACCGACTCCACACGCTCCACCAGCCCGCAGACACTCACCGAGAGCCCCGGGGTGAGGACCCGACGGAGCGCGTGCACCAAAAGGAACTGGATCTTTCCCGTCTCCTCCGTCAAATGAGTGAATCGCGAGCGTGTGCCCGGGCTCCAGTCTCAGCAGCGAGGACCGAGAGGCGCGCGCTGCCCGTGTAACCGAGAAGTCGCTTTGTCGCCCGGAGGAAAAGTATTTGAGCCCCAAGGACGCGAGCTGGACGCGCGTAACGACATGGGAACGGCGAGGCGCTGCGTGCTTCTGATGCTCGTTTGGTTTGTCGCCGACGCGGACGCCAAAGGTAAGACCGACACCGACAATCACTCACACAGATCTGCTGTTTTCTCCCGGTTTTCTGCTGGAGGTGTGACGCCGGTTTGGTCCCGGTGGCGGGGAAATGTGGCTGTGTTTTGGGCTGTTCGTTTTCGCGGCGGCTGTGATTTTTTCCCCCCCACAACAATGTCTTTGTGAGTCCACGCGCGCGCGGGGCTCCGTTTGGCTCGCGACACCGGGGCTTTCACTCCGCGGAACATCTCGGACATGTGCGGGCTTCAGGCGGGACTCTGCGGGAGAACCGGGGCTCGTCTGAAGGCTCGATGTGTCTGAAACTTTTCCTGCACTTTGCTCTCGCATATGTGTCACATACGTGGAACAATGGGCCACATTTCACCTGTTTGGGACGTGAACATCTGAAACTTCACGCTTCACGTTGACGTTTCATCTGGAAATCTTCGTGAAACCTTTATTTTTAGTTTAATCTCCTACGACTTGGACGTCCGACTTTTCTCTTATTTATTCCATTTTGTGCACCATCTTCTAAAAGAAAACTCTCTGCTGCTTGATCTGCTGCACATGGAAATAAAGCTGAGACCCTCTTATTTTATTTACACATTAAAATGAAAATGACCCTCAAATAGAATGAAACATGAATTGGACTTTCATCTCGATTCTGCCGGGATATTTCTGCTTTATTCCAAGTCCCTAAAACTCGTTTTTAGTGAATTTACCTTCAGCTTTTAAAAGAGAATTGTCCAAACCCAATAAATGCTCAAACTGGTGTCGCTCGGACCCCCAACTGCAGATTCACTCATTCATATATTTAACAAAGAACATCTAGGCGAGATTTAAACTCTGACAGAGCTGGTTTCGACTCATGATTAGAGTCAGACTTCAGAGTCCAAACCTCAGAGTCTCAGCTTCACAGAGGCTCCAGGGGCTCCAGAGGGTCCAGAGGGTCCAGAGGGTCTGGAGCAGCTTCAGTCCCAGAGGGATCTACAAATGGAATAAATGAAGACATGATCGAGGCCGAAACACGCGGCTCGGACCACGCTGCGTGACAAACGGGCTGAACATTTGATCCGTTCCGGCCGCGTGAAGACAAAACCCCCCGTAAGTCTCTGTCGAGCAGTCGAACTCGCCCCGATCGCGCCTCGGACCCGCACTCGGACCCCCACTCGGACCCCCACTCGGACCCCCACTCGACCCCCACTCGGACCCTCCCGCCGCCCGCGCCGACCCCGCATGATTAACGCTGTGTGCGGAGTAAATCCCGACGCGTCATCCTGTCATTCACGCGACAGTTTATTCATTCGTTCGACTTAGAGCTCGGTCATTTAGAGCTCCGCGCGCTCTTCTTCCTTTTGTGGACGTTATTTGCACAAAGGAGACAAGCTGGAGTTTTGACAGCTTATGAAGGTGTGAATTCATCTCGCATTTCTCTGGGTTTTGGCTCAGGACATTTATGAACAAATGAAATGATAACATAATATCAAAAACCTTTAAAATAAGGTTAAACTGTTTATAATGCATTCATAAGCTCTTGTTTGTGTGAAAGCGCGTTTAAGGCGTTCATTTGACACGGCTCATTCAGCATCTCATTAATCCGTGTTTATTACAGGGTTATTACACAAACCTTTTTAACCTTTGTGAATGTGATTTTTTAATGTTCAAGAGAAAATGACATCATAAATAATCATGATTTATTCTTTTATAAACCAAACGAATGAACGAATGAAACAAACACAAAGAGAAATGACAAAGTCTTTTTAAGAGCTTTGAATTTAGAATATCTTTGTGTTTCGTTCCATAAACTCTGATTTAGACTCTGAAGACTCTAAAATAACAACGTCCTGAATCTTAATCGATGAATCTCTGACGTTCAGTAAATATGACAAATAATCAGGAAAAGTTCCACTGAGAGCTTTAGAAACAAACAAAAGTCAGAACTGTTCTCTTCACATCCGACTTTAGAGAACCTTAGAGCTGGACCACAGAGCTGAACTTAGAGGCGGACCTTAGAGCTGGACCTTAGAGGCGGACCTTAGAGCTGGACCACAGAGCTGGACCTTAGAGCTGGACTTTAGAGCTGAGACAAACGTAGTCCGAATGAACTGTTTTCCACACGTTTTATTTCTAAAGAAGAAGGTCATGTGACTTTAGAGCCAGATGCCCCGGTATGAAAATCCACGAGAACATTTTGAGTGGCTTTTGCCGCAGCAGTAAAACGGTAATACTGCCCCTCGGAGCCAGGAGGTGGAACTGCATGAAAACAAGACAAATTCACCACTCAAAAGTGCACGATAAATGCAGAACCTGAAAAGATATATTGACGTCGACACAGTCGTCATGGTGACAGGCCAGGACATTGCTCACACAAATAAATGTACTTCATACTGCAGTATTTTCTTGTACACAACACACAGAATCACATGAAAACGTTCCAATAGAATCAAAGTGTAAATAAAACCGGTGTGAAATGTGAAAAAGTCCCATTCTGTCTTCAATGTGAGTGTTTTCTGTCATTTCCTGCCCTGTTTTTAAAGTTCTGAGGGTTTTTCTGTGGCAGGAGTTTTGTGCCTCGGTTTGTGGCCAGGTGAGGACAGTATAATCCTGGTGCTGTTATTGAGGAGAATGGTAAAGTCCTGTGATCGGCCCCGCCCTGCTCCAGCCTCTTCCTCTGTCACTCGTTTGCTCCTCTCAAAGCCCTTAAACACCAGTATTTCCTGAGTATTTCTGTAGCTGCTGATTGGCCTGTAATCAACACAAGGAGGCGGAGTCAGAGGCCGAGGCCGTTTATAGAAAGTGAGACGTGACTCACGATTGTACGTGAAGTAAAAGGTCTGACCAGATCCTCGGGCTGAGGACAAAGCCACCACAGAATCCTGTGTCCGTTGTGTGGAAATTGTCTCTGAGTTGAAGGTTTGAAATGGTGATTGAATTTGGTCTTGTTTGGTTAAGATTTCATCATTTTGTCCGTCCCAAAGTCTAAATGTTCTTTTCAGCTTGTAGTTTCTTAAGTTTCTAAGATAGTATAAAGTCCTTCTTGGCCTGATCGATCTCCAGCACTTTTAGTTTTTCCTGCAGATTATTTAGCTTTTTTTCCTTTGTTTCTCTTTTTCGGAGGATGTTTATAATGTTTCCTCTCAGAACTGCTTTGGAAGCATCCCAGAGGATGGGCGGGGACGTTTCCCCAGGGTCATTTCCCTCCAGGAAAGTCTTAATGTCGTTTTGCATTTTTCCTTAAACAGAGGGTCTTAATCAGGCCGGACTTGGACCTCCAGTGTGTTTGTTCATCGTTCCTTTCCAGGTCCAAAGAGATGTGGGAGGAGCATCTGCTTCAGGGACTTTAGATCTGTGTTTATGAGAACATAAAAGTCTATTCTGGAATCGAGTGTGTGTGGAAAGAGGGTACACTGGCGCGGGCACTGGCACGGGCACTGGCGTGGGCACTGGCGCACTGGCGCACTGGCGGGGCACTGGCGCGGGCACTGGCGCGGGCACTGGCGCGGGCACTGGCGCGGGCACTGGCGCGGCACTGGCGCGGGCGACTGGCGCCCTAGGGTCCTTTTTCCCTCCACATTGTAATACTACTACTTATTACTGCAACGATTGCTTCTATGAGTATTAAGTATGACCCCGCTCCCTCCACCTCACTGACTCCACCTCCTTCACCACACTGACTCCACCTCCTCCACCAACTGACTCCACCTCCTTCACCTCACTGACTCCACCTCCTCCACCTCACTGACTCCACTCCTCCCACCTGACTCCACCTCCTCCACCACACTGACTCCACCTCCTTCACCACACTGACTCCACCTCCTTACCACCACTGACTCCACCTCCTCCACCACTCCACTGACTCCACTGACTCCACCTCCTCCACCACACTGACTCCACCTCCTCCACTACACTGACTCCACCTCCTCCACCACACTGACTCCACCTCCACCACACTGACTCCACCTCCTCCACCACACTGACTCCATCCTCCTCCACCACCTCCTCCACCACACTGACTCCACCTCCTCCACACTGACTCCACTCCTCCACTGACTGACTCCACCTCCTCCACCACACTGACTCCACCTCCTCCACACACTGACTCCATCTCTCCACTACACTGACTCCACCTCCTCCACCACACTGACTCCACCTCCTCTACCACACTGACTCCACCTCCTCCACCACACTGACTCTCCGCTGCCTTTTCTCTCGTGTTCTTTGGCCTCCCGTGGCTCATTACTGTCCCTGAGCTGTGACAGTGATGGCAGAGCAAGTAGAGCGCCCCCTGGGGCAGACTGAGGGTGCTGCGGGTCATTTATCTGGACATCCATCTGAGGGAGGAGAGCGAGAGAGCGAGAAGGGAAACAAAAAGTAAAGCATTTTTCAGAGCTGTTTTTATCTGAGGCACCAATGACCAATGACGATCAATGACCAATCATGATCAATGACCAATCATGTTCAATGACCAATCATGTTCAATGACCAATCATGTTCAATGACCAATCATGATCAATGACCAATCATGATCAATGACCAATCGTGATCAGTGACCAATCATGATCAATGACTACGATGTATTGATTTTGAGTTTCAGCATCCGGGGTTGGGGTTCTCCCATCCTCAGAAATCACTCCGTTTCAATTTCCCTGAGATTGTTGCGTCACAGGTGAAAACAGGGTCTTCTGCACAGTCCTTAAACCGTCACCGCACTCTGCCGCGGTCAAACTGTGTTCACGACCGCGCGGCTCGATTCGCTCCGCGGTCACGTTGCCTAAGGGCTGTACGTGAACTGCATTCATGTTTTCATTGTTCATGCGCGCCAACGGCCAAAAGCTCAGTGTGTAAAGTGTGTTTTCCAAATGCAGGTAATCGTTGTGAGTTAGAAGATGTGAAGCGCTGACGCCATGGCGACCAAAAGCGTCTTTAAAAGCCGATAAAAGCATGTTAAAGGAGACATATTATGCTTGTTTTACATTCTGTTCATTGTGAAGTGGATGGTAAACGGCTCCGATCCACCGACTCAACGGCAGATCGTCATTTACATGTTTTTATGGTTGAAAAGTGGCGTTTTAGAACGCCGCATGAGGATGTGGGCGGGGATAGGGGGTAGGTGAAAGCAGGGATTTTTTCTGGATGAACTCAAACATGCACAGATCAATCTCCTTGCTTCTTGCTCCTCCCTCCTCTCTCCTCTCTCCTTTCTCCTCTCTCCTCTCTCCTTTCTCCTCTCTCCTCCCTCTCCTCCTCTCTCTCTCTCCTCTCTCCTCCCTCCTCTCTCCTCCTCTCAAAAGCCTCTTGAATCTCCTCCAAACGACAAGAACGGGGCAGAAGGAGGTGAAGCGTGGCCGCTCTCTAACCCTCGGGGAGAGCGCTCGCATACGGTTAATCAGCCTTAATCTCCACGCAGGTGTTTTAACAAGCCGCCTCCCAATCTGGCAACCCTCCTCCTCCTCCCGTCTTCCCCTCCTCTTACCTCACTCCTCCTCCCAAAAGAATCACCGCGTCGTTCACCAAAGAGCGTCTTTTTAATTAAACGCGGGCGTCCTCCTTGTGCGGCGCGTCGTCGGGGCTTCGGGAGCGTGACGCCGCCTTGATTGCATCAGATCCACGACACGGCGAACCAATTGTTTTTCTCTGGCGGCGCTCGGGATGATGAGGGGGGGGTGAGAGGAAGTCACTGAGAGGAAGAAGACAAACTTCACATCGAGGACACGAAACACAATCTCATTTCACAAAACCGAAGTCGATATCCCAGATTTTGAGAAACCCGGTTACGCTCCGGGGAATTGGGACAACCCAGTTTCTACCAGCTTCTACCAGCTGTGGTCTGCAGGGTCAAAGTGCTCTCTTTTCTCTCCTCTTTTACTCACCCTGTCTCCTGTCTCCCCCCTCTCCCCTGTCCCCCCTGTTCCCCTGTCTCTGTCTCCCTCTCTCCCTGTCTCCCCCCTGTCTCCCCCCTCCCCCCTGTTCCCCCCTCCCTTCTCCCTGTCTCCCCCTGTCTCCCCCTCTCCCCCCGTCTAATAGGACTTGGCGTGTTCGACACACTTTAACATCTCTGGCTGTTTCTCAAACGGTTTTGTTTCTCTGGCAAAAAGCAACAAATCTCGACGCTCAGTGACGGCGCCACGCTCTCACACGTTCAGTCCGGTTCAGTCCGGTTCAGTCCGGTTCAGTCCGGTTTCAGGAGCTCGGGCCAACAAAGACCAGAAAACGTCTCTGAAACGTAGAAAAGGAGCAGGATTTCCAAACACTTTGTCAGAGTGTCAGAGTCAGAAGTGAGTCACAGTATTCGCAGTATCTCACAGTATTCGCAGTACTTCACAGTATTCACAGTATTCACAGTATTCACAGTATTCACATGAAGTGTCATGATGTGGGGTTTAATGGTTTACGCGCTTTTGTTTGTGAGAATTTTGAGCAACGATAACGAATACTAAAAACTAAATATTGCTCCAGTGCAACATATTCACGGTTCAGCTTTTAGTGACTGGCAACATTTTGAGGACCAATGGATAATCCGTAAACGTAGATCATGTTTGTGTGATCATGTTGCAAGGAGTCCGAACCGCTCCCAAGACCTGAACCTTTTTCATAGTGGTTTGTGTGTTTAAAAAAGCCAAACTCGGTCACTATTAAAACCAGACTTTTCCCTTCCGCGTTGGGTGTTAGGCTGAAGTCCGTCTAGCTGTGCGACTAACTGCGGCCTGTCAGAAGCAGCTGTCACCTCACACGGCCCCGCGGCATCATGGGAATATCTGTGTTGAATCGATGTTCCACCTCTGCCCTGCTCGAGCGTGGTCTGGTAAAGAAGGATCTGTATAAGACCCACCGTGGAGTCATTTTCACTGACGCAAGCACTGGAGCAGCAAGCAGGAGAGGAGAAGAAGAGCGAGGGAAAGAGGAGGGGAAGACGGAGAAGAGAGGGAAGAAGAGGGAAAAGAGGGAAAGAGGGGAAGAAGGGAAGAAGAGGAGGGAAGAAGAGGGAAGAAGAGGGAGGTCGAAGAGGAGGGAAGAAGAGGGAAGAAGAGGGAAGAAGAGGGAAGAAGAGGAAAGAAGAGGAAGAAGAGGAGGGAAGAAGAGGAGGAAGAGAGAGGAGGGAAGAGAGGAGGAAGAAAGGGGGAAGAAGAGGGAAGAAGAGGAAAGAGAGGGAAGAGAGGGAAGAAGAGGAAGAGAGGAAAGAAGAGGGAAGAAGAGGAGGAGAAGAGGGAAAAGAGGGAAGAAGAGGAAAGAGAGGAAGAGAGAAAGAAAAGAGAGGGAAGAAGAGGAGGGAAAAAGAGGGAAGAAGAGGGAAGAAGAGGAAAGAGAGGGAGAAGAGGAGGAGGAAAGAGAGGAAGAAGAGGGAAGAAGAGGAGGAAGAAGAGAAAGAAGAGGGAAGAAGAGGAGGGAAGAGGAGGGAAGAAGAGGGGAGAGAGGAGGAAGAGGGAGGGAAGAATGGAGGGAGAGAAGGAAAGAAGAGGAAGAAGAGGAAAGAAGAGGGAAGAAGAAGGGAAGAGGGGAGGGAAGAAGAGGAAAGAAGAGGAGGGAAGAAGAGGGAAGAAGGGAAAAGAAGGGGAAAGAAGAGGAAAGAAGAGGAAAGAAAGGGAAGTGGGAAGAAGAGGAAAGAAAGGAAAGAGGGAAGGAAGGGAAGAAGGGGTGGGAAGAAGATGGGAAGAGAGGAAGAAAGGAAGGGAAGAAGGGAGAAGAGGAAGAGAGGAAGAAGAGGAGGGAAGAGGAGAAGAGGAAAGAAGAGGAGGGAGGGAAGAAGAGGAAGAAGAGGAGGGAAGAGGAAAGAAGGGGTTGGGAAGAGAGAGGAAGAGAGAAAGAAGGTGAAAGAAGAAGAGGAAAAAGAAGAGGGAAGAAGACTATTTTTTCCTTCTGTCCAGTCATTGATTTTGGCGCAGTTTGTGTCATCCTTTTCTTTGTGATGTTTTTTTTCCCTCCACCAGAAGCTCCAAATATAACCATTGATTGTGTCCATGGCAGGAGTTTTAAGGCCCAAATACAGTAGTTCTTAAAAACAGTCTGTAGCTCTTTGCTATGATTGTGACTTTGAGCTCCTCCCACTGAGATGAACACACATTTTCCCACTCTTCACCGGTCAAAACAAGAGGACCTTCTCTTTCCCGTTTGTTTCTGTCCAGATGCAAATGCATTGATACAATTTAGACATTTTTCCTCCTGAAAGTTCTGCTTTATAAGCGAGTTTATAATAACCTCCTTGTGTGTAAAAACCTATAAAAGTCTTGTTTCTCTCAAGTCAAAGGATTCTTTTACAATCTGGTGAAAAACCTTTTAGACCCTTTTGTACTCCAGACACTTGAGTCTCAGGTCAGTTCTGTTTGGTCCAAAACCTTGGTCTGAAGCCGACCAGTTTAAGATCTGAACCTCTTTGTTTAGTTTGTATGTTGTGATCAGCTCCTTCCATGTCGTAAGCACAGGTTTGACCCAGGGATTCTTCACTTCCTCCTCATGACCCAAGCGTCTGTCATCTGCCAGTCAGGCCTGCACAGGAACCCCGGCACAAACATTACTCTCAGGATGTTTCCATTGAGCTTCATATTCCTGGGTCACACCAGCAACGCTCTGATTGGAAGCTGAAATAAAGGCAAGCCCCGCCTCCTTTTTCTTTTGATAAGTGTAGAGTTTTAATTCCATTTGAAGTTTCTTTCCTCGCCATAAAATCTAGAGATAGTTTTTATTCCACTCCTCAAACAGACGGAGATCAGGAGAGTCTTAGACTTAAGTCTGGATCAGAGTCCATTTACGAGCTCTTTCTTCATAGTGGAGGAAAAAGGAGTATAGAATTTTCCACTTAGAGTGTTGATAGTTCTTCATGGAGGACCACACCTCAATATCTAAGAGATTTGAAGTTCTTTTGTACATTCAGAAATGCAGCACATTTGGTCCGGAAACTTCTGGTTTGGTCAAATATAGTAAGACATCATCTGCGCAGCAATTTCATGTTTCTTCCATCAATATTGAGAATTGTTTCCGATTGTCTAATATACTGGGCCAATGGTTCCAAGTACAAAGCGACCAACAGAGGGCGCCAAGCACAACCCTGCCTCACCCCTCTTTCCAGAGTCAGTGAGTCTGTCAAGGGACAATCATGAAGAGCCCCAATATTTTTTATTCAATCATCTATTAGGTTTTTGTTCAGCAGTTTAGATAAATAAGGCCGGCTAACGGAATCAAAAGTTGAGTTATTATTAAGGCTTTGTTTGGTTGTTTTTGTATTTGGCTCATTGTGTGTAAAGATGGTCTTATGTCGTCTTGTGTTTGTCGTTTGTTCATAAATCCTGTCTGATCATTGTGGATTAAGTTTGGAGTTTGATTCTTTTGGACATAATTGAGGTGCATAAACGATTAGTCCACATTCAGAATAGAAATGGGTCTATATGAGGCACAGTCAAGTCGGGTCCTCTCCCCTCTTTAGGTCTTTAGGAGATGATGGCTTCTTTCTAACTTGGAGGATCTGAGCTTTTTTAAGGCCCAGTGAAAAGTGTATAAAAGCAAAGGAGAAAGTGTGTCTTTAGAGCTTTATTCCACTCTGAGGTGAACCCGTCGCTCCTGGAGATTCATTGTTCTTTAGTCTTTTGATTGCACTTTGAATTTCAGTAGTTTGTTTTTTCAGCTCCTCATTTTTGTTTTTTCTCTTCAGTCAAGGCAGGTTAAAATTAAGAGCGTCCAAAAAAGATTGTGTTTCTTCTTCTTTCCATTTCCAGATATTTCCGTGAAAACGTGTTTGTAGAGATGTTCCCCCACACTGGCTATCAAGGTTTCATTTTATTCTTCAGCTTGTCGTCGTGTGCATTAGTGAACGGAGTGAGTTTGTCTTCTGAACCTTTCGACTCGTCTCGTTACATTGAAGGTCTGATTTTGCATTAACGATGGGTGATGTCGTGTGTGTGTGTGTGTGTGTGTGTGTGTGTGTGACGCCGGAATGAGCAGATCTGGATCGTGTTTGGAGGACGACGTTTGTCACTTTTGCAGATGTGATGGAGGCGCGGCGGCTGCTCTGTCGAGTTCAGAGCTGCTCCGCTGAGACGCTCCTGACAGTCAGAGGGAGGAAGGGGAGAGAGGGAGGAAGGGGGAGTGAGTGGGAGGAGGAAGGGGAGGGGGGGGGAGGGAGGGATCTTTGACAGTCTGTGGGCACAGGCAGGTGAATCTCAAACACTTCAAATTTACACAGATCTTTAATTCAGCCCAAGGCGGCGTCTGCAGGGAATAGAGAAGGGAGAAGAGAGAAGGGAGGGAGGAGAGGGCAGAGAGGAGACAGAGAGGAGAGGAGGGCAGGAGGAGAGAGAGGAGAGGGAGAGAGAGAGAAGAGAGAGAGAGAGAAGAGAGGAGAGAAGGTAGAGAGGAGAGAGGAGAGAGAGGAGAGGGGAGAGAGAGAGAAGAGGAGAGAGAGAGAAGAAGAGGAGAGAGGAGGAGAGAATGGGAGGGAGGAGAGGAGGGCAGAGAGGAGAGAGAGAGGAGAGAAGAGGAGAGAGAGAGGAGAGGAGAGAGAGAGAGAGAGAGAGAGAGGAGAGAAAAGAGAAAGAGTGAGAGAGAGGAGAAGAGGAGAGAGAGAGAGAGAGAAAGAGGAGGAGAGAAAAAACTGTAAAAATCTGCCGTAACGTAAAGAACACACATCCCGTCGTTAAAGCTCTTTAAACGCGCTCTTTCCTTCAGACGAGACAGAATAAACTGGAGCCTTTTCCAGAAGGTCTAAATGTGTCGCTGCTGCACACGATCTTCTCACAAACAATCAATGAAAAGAAGCTGAAATAATCCCTCAACTGTGATTGGCCCTAACCAAAGGGGAGGAGCCTTTCTACTCTCCTGAGCTCCGATTAAGGGCAGGTGGCAGACACGGCCACTCCCCTCAGGCAGGAGGCCACTCCCCTCAGACAGGAGGCCACTCCCCTCAGGCAGGAGGCCACTCCCCTCAGGCAGGAGGCCACTCCCCTCAGGCAGGAGGCCACTCCCCTCAGGCAGGAGGCTACGGTCCATCCGACACAACCTCCCGCCGTTGGACTCATGAACACTCTTTGCACCTCCCACTTTAACTAATATAACCAATCACACACTGTCACTTTCTGTATCTGTACATTCTTGTGTACATTGTAAGTCTATTTTCATCTCATACTATAGTACATTTAGATTGTTTCCTAATGCACGCACTTTGGATTTCATGTTTTCATTATCGTCCATCGTTTTATGTTGCACCGAATCACAAAAACAAGTTCATATGTTAATAAACCTTTTCTGACTGTGATTCTGAAAGGTGCATTTCCCGCCACCCACTGTAGTTGTGCGTCTTCTGTAGTTGTGCGTCTTCTGTAGTTGTGCGTCTTCTGTAGTTGTACGTCTTCTGTAGTTGTACGTCTTCTGTAGTTGTGCGTCTTCTGTAGTTGTGTAGTTGTGCGTCTTCTGTAGTTGTGCGTCTTCTGTAGTTGTGCGTCTTCTGTAGTTGTGCGCCTTCTGTAGTTGTACGTCTTCTGTAGTTGTGCGTCTTCTGTAGTTGTACGTCTTCTGTAGTTGTACGTCTTCTGTAGTTGTGCGTCTTCTGTAGTTGTACGTCTTGTCTAATGTACTGTGTGTACTGAAAAACACACGTTACTTTCCATATCTGTTCCTTCATCAGGATTTTGTGTTAGTCCGCCCTCTACTGGCAGCAGAGAGAATTACCACAGACAGACACATGTGCCCTGGAGGCAGGAGAACGCCGTGATGTCACACATCTGGGACATTTGGTTCACTCATTCACATGTTCTTCAGCCTCACAAAGAGTCCAGACACTTGTTAGTTCTCCAGGTTCAGAAATGGCTCCAGTTCGACACGGCCCCGACACGGGCCCCGACACGGGCCCCGACACGGGCCCCGACACGGGGCCCGACACGAGGGGTTCAAACTGTGCTGTGTGTTACTTTGTGCGGTGTGTGTTGTGGTGGCAGAGTGGTTTGCCTGGCCTCTGCACACATATTCCATGATTATCACTGGAGAGTGTTTTCAGTGGTCTCTTGTGGAGACAAAGGGGCTCTCAAACCTTTCCGCTCTCACCTTTATTTCACACTTCTTATCTTTATTACACCTCTTTCACCCTTTCACCAACTCTGCACTTTTTAAAACTTTGGAGGACCAAACTTTGGAGGACCTCCAAAAAGTCCAAACTGAGGACTGGAGCGGCAGCGCCTGTTTTCTACCACTTAAACTCGACCGTCGAAGGCCAACGGTGAGGACGTCTGTGCTGGGCTCGCTCCTCCTCAGGCTCCTCCTCAGGCTCCTCCTCAGGCTCCTCGTCCGGCTCCTCGTCCGGCTCCTCCTCAGGCTCCTCCTCAGGCTCCTCCTCAGGCTCCTCAGGCTCCTCTCAGGCTCCTCCTCGTCGGCTCCTCCTCAGCTCCTCGTCCGCTCCTCGTCCGGCTCCTCGTCCCTCCTCCTCAGCTCCTCCCGGCTCCTCGTCCTCCGGTCCGCTCCTCGTCAGGCTCCTCGTCCGGCTCCTCGTCCGGCTCCTCCTCAGGCTCCTCGTCCGGCTCTCGTCCGGCTTTGCTCTCTTTCGCTCCTCGTTTGGCTCCTCCTTTGGCTCCTCCCTTTGGCTCCTCCTTTGGCTCCTCCTTTGGCTCCTCGGCTCCTCGTTAGCTCGGTCCTTCGTTAACACCGAGGCCAGACTTTGGTCCAAATAATAACATCAAATAAGACTCTTTTTTCCTCCAGTTCTGCAGCATCAGCTCATTCATCGTCTGTCGTGTTCACTCTGCTTTCTCTCTCTCTCTCTCTCCCTCTCCCCTCTTCCCCTCCCCTCCCCCCTCTCCCCTCCCCTCCCCCTCCCCCCTCCCCCCCCTCTCCCCATTCTCTCTATAACAACAAATAAAGTGGCCGTGTGCAGATCGGCAGAGGAACTGTCAGGACGGATCTCCGGGCTCGTTCGTTACCTTCGCACACATCAGGCGTTCTACGGAGCGACGCTAACGGCTAAAACACGCCGCTAACCGCGCGCTAACACTAATGCTAACGCTGACGCTAACGCAAACGTACGTGTGCAAAAGTGAGACAAATGTGGGCAGAACAGAAAGCTCGAGAGTCATTTAGTTTTACCGAGAAGCTTTGAATATTTATGTTTCGTGTCGAATATGAATTATTTCTCAATTTGAAGAAAAACACACTTTCTTTGCTTTGCGTGTTTTTTGAGTTTTAAACATGTTAAAACATTCTTCCGTCATCTAAACTGTAACTGCAGCTGTTTTAGTTTCATTGACTTTCAGGTCCTGTTTATGTCTTGGATCTGAGCCTCAGAAAACACTTGGTTTCAAACTCCCCAGGTGTTGTGGGATTCGTTTAGTCCTGACTCTGGCACCAGCAGGAGAGCCGGTCCAGTTAGTCCTGACTCTGGCACCAGCAGGAGGCCGGTCCACGTTTAGTCCTGCCTCTGGCACCAGCAGGAGGCCGCTCCACGTTTAGTCCTGCTCTGGCACCAGCAGGGCCAGTCCACGTTTAGTCCTGACTCTGCACCAGCAGGAGGCCGCGTCCAAGTTTAGTCCTGCTCTGGCACAGCAGGAGGCAGTCCACGTTTAGTCCTGACTCTGGCACCAGCAGGAGGCCGGTCCAAGGTTTAGTCCTGACTCTGGCACCAGCAGGAGGCCATCAATTTAGTCCTGACCTTGGCACCAGCAGGAGGCCAGTCATGTTTAGTCCTGACTCTGGCACCAGCAGGAGGCCGTGTCCAGGTTCAGTCCTGACTCTGGACCAAGCAGGAGGCGGTCACGTTTAGTCCTGCCGTCTGGCACCAGCAGGAGCGGTCCAAGTTTAGTCCTGACTCTGCACCAGCAGGAGGCCGGTCCAGGTTTAGTCCTGACTCTGGCACCAGCAGGAGGCCGGTCCATGTTTAGTCCTGACTCTGGCACCAGCAGGAGGCCGGTCCATGTTTAGTCCTGACTCTGGCACCAGCAGGAGGCCAGTCCAGGTTTATTCCTGACTCTTACTCTGGCACCAGCAGGAGGCCGGTCCAGGTTCAGTCCTGACTCTGGAACCAGCAGGAGGCCCGTTGTCCGGCCGATATTTGGCTATTCTGATATTAACATTTTAAAGCGACGTTCACAAATGTTCTTTTCACCGTCGCCTCATTTATTTGCCCGGCATTTTCCCCGTTTCTATTCTTCCAGATGAAGAAGCACTTTGTGATTTGTTTTTCGCCTTTTATTCACCGACGAGAGGGATCAAAACTTACGACTCGAACAAAAGGTCTGATTCTCGAGGATGAGGGATTACACCGACCAGAGAAGAAAACTGATATTAACGACCTTTTGGGTGACATTTTAGATCAGAAAACACGCTAGATAAAAACAGAATGCAAACCCACTTGTACAATCAGTAACTGGAAGGTCACATGACGTCACTTGGTCAGAGTCCGTTCAGAAAACATGTGTAGTAGCACCTAAAATTAGCATCTAAAATTAGCATCTAAAATTAGCATCTAAAATTAGCACATAAAATTAGCATGTAAAATTAGCGCCTAAAATTAGCATCTAAAATTAGCGCCTACAATTAGCATATAATACTAGCATATAAAGTTAGCACATACAATTAGCATCTAAAATTAGTGCCTAAAATTAGTACCTAAAATTTGCATCCAAAATTAGCGCTTAAAATTAGCATCTAAAATTATCGCCTAAAATTAGCTTAGTGGAGAAAAAAAATAACAGACTCTTGAAGTTGATGTTATACTGGACAAACTGATTCTGAAATACACGGAGCCATAACCATTTCACAATGATATTATTATTATTTTTTAAGTTTTAAACGTATATAACGCGTACAAACGGAGCCACCCGAGTTTTAGCTTCAGAAGATGCGGCTCTCGGTCAGATTCACATTCTCACTTTTGTTTTACTGTTGCACCTACGCAACATCGGGAGTGCGAGACACAGATTTTCAAAGAATCGCCGGTGCGTTCGGAGCGGTGGGCGGGGCTGAGGGGTAGGTGATCACAGGATTACTCAGACATGCAGGAACCGCTCCAAATACAACTCTGAGAAGGAGCTCATGATGACTGAGCCCACAGAGCGCTGCGATGATGTCACTGGCCCATTAAAGTCCCATTGTGTGTCTTTATATCGCCCGTGACGACGCCCTCCGCCGCAGCTGCACTTCCTCTGCACACGAGTGGAATCAGCAGCGCCATCGTTCCACGCGGTTTCCGGACCTTTTCAGCCCTCACTTCCTCTGAGCCTCGTGATGAGTGTGTGACTAATACAGGCTGAATCGAGAAGGGGGAGACGGGGGAGACGGGGGAGACGAGGGAGATGGGGGAGACGGGGGAGAGGGAGACGGGGGAGACGAGGGAGCGAGGGAGATGGGGGAGACGAGGGACGAGGAGATGGGGAGACGGGGAGACGAGGGAGATGGGGAGATGGGGGAGATGGGGGAGACGGGGGAGACGGGGGAGACGGGGGAGACGAGGGAGACGGGGGAGACGAATCTTTTGAATCGTCAGTTTCACATCATCAGTGACAAAACTAACTTGTCTTTTTATTTTGACTTGTTACAAACAAATTACTTTCAATATTCGCGATCTGCTTTTTCTTTCCCTGAACGTACAGTACAGAGAGGTGTCAGTCAGGAGGTGGTGTGTCAGGAGGTGAGTGAGGAGGTCGTGTGCAGGAGGAGGTGTGTCAGGAGGAGGAGGAGGTGAGTCAGGAGGAGGTGTGTCGGAGGAAGGTGTGTGCGGTTGAGGAGGAGTCAGGGTGTCAGGAGGTGGGAGAGGCAGGTGTGTCAGGAGGAAGGAGGAGGTGTGCAGGAAGTTTTGTCAGGAGGTCAGGAGGAGGAGTTGTCAGGAGGAGGTGTTTCAGGAGGGAGGTTGTGTCATGGAGGAGGTGTGTCAGAGGAGGTGTGTGTCCAGAAGAGTGTTGTGTCAGGGAGGAGGGAGGAGGTGATCAGGAGGGAGGGCTTTGATCAGGAGGAGGTGACCAGACGTTAGGAGGAGAGGTGTGAATTAGGCAGAGTAGGAGGAGGTCTGCTCGCACTGTCAGGAGGAGGTGTCGTCAGGAGGCGGTGAGTCAGGAGGAGGTTGTGTCAAGAGAGGTGTGTCAGAGAGGCGACGTGTCAGGAGAGGGAGGAGGTGAGTCAGGAGGAGGGCTGTGTCAGAGAGGAGGGTAGTGTTAGTCAGGAGGAGGAGGGGGTGTCAGTAGAGGTGAGGAGGAGGTGTTTCAGGATGGAGGTGTGATCAGGTGTATTGGAGGTGTAGTCCTGTTGAGGAGGAGGAGGTTGATGTTCGAGGGAGGAGCAGTGGTCGAGAGGAGGTGTTGTCAGGAGGAGTGTGTGTTCAGGGAGGTGAAGTCAGAGAGGAGGAGGAGGACTGTTCAGGAGGAGGCAAATGTCTGTCAGGGAGCGTGAGTCAGGAGAGAGGGAGAGTGTGTTCAGGAGGAGGTCATGTGTCAGGACGGAGGTTGAAGTCCGGTGTAGAGAGAGGGGGTGGTTGTCAGGGAGAGGGAGAGGGTTGTCAGGAAGGACGTTGGTTCCGGAGGAGGAGGGAGGTGTCGTCAGGCAGGAGGAGGATTCGCTGTTACAGGAGGGAGGTTTCAGGGGAGAGGTGTGTCAAGGAGGAGGATTTTCACCTGTGTCCCAGGGAGGAGGTGTGTCAGGAGGAGTGAGGAGGGAGTCAGGGGAGTGTGTCAGGAGGTGAGTCAGGAGGAGGAGGAGGTGTGTCAGGAGCAGGTGTGTCAGCGAGAGTGTGTGTCTCAGGAGGAGGTGTGTCAGGAAGGAGGGAGGAATGGAGTAGGAGGAGGATGTGTCAAGAGGAGGGAGTTCAGGAGGAGGAGAGGTGTGTCAGGAGGAGGAGGAGGATATTGTGTCAAGGATGAGAGTGCAGTCAGGACGCGGAGGAGGCTAGCGTTTCAGGAGAGAGAGGTCCGACTTTTTGTGTGATCGAGGGCGAAGGATGTGTCAGTGAGAAGATGTGAAGCTCAGAGAGTGGAAGGAGGTGTGTCAGGGAGGAGGAGGTGTATGCAGTGATATACAGGAGGAGGTCAAGATGTGTCTTAGGAGAAGAGGTGTGTATGTCAGGACGGAGGTAGTCACGGAGATGTGAGAGGAGGTATTCAAATGTTGTCAGGAGGAGGTGTGTAGGAGGAGTGATCTAGAGGAGGGAGGAGGTGTGTCAGGTAGTAGGAGGAGGTGTGTTCAGGAGACGGTGTGTCAGGAGGGAGGGAGTCAGGAGGAGGGAGGAGGTGTGTCAGGAGGAGGAGGAGAGTGTGATCAGGCAGGAGGTGATGTTAGAGAGGGGTGGTTGTCAGGAGGGAGGTGAAGTCAGAGAGGCGGTGGGTTTCAGGAGGAAGTGAGTCAGGAGGAGGACGGAAGGTTGTGTCAGGATGAATCAGGAAGAGGGTTTGCTGTCAGGAGGTGGTGAGTCCGGAGGAGGCTTGGTTCAGGAGGAGGGAGTCAGGAGGAAAGTGTGTGTCAGGAGGAGGTGAGTCCAGGAGGAGGAGGAGGGATAGTGTCGCGATGAATCAGGAGGAGGTGTTTTCAGCGAGGTGGCTGAGTCCGGATGGAGGTGTGTCAGGGAGGAGGTGAGTGCAGGGGAGCTGATGTCAAGAGGATGGGTCAAGGAGGAGCAGGGTGTGTCGGATGAATCAGAGAGGAGGCGTCGTCAGGAGGAGGTGAGTCAGGAGGAGGAAAGAATAAGACACAGAAGAAGAGGATGTCAGGAGGAGGTGAGTCAGGAAGGAGGGATCCTAGTCAGGGAGAGGTGAGTCAGAGGAGGTTTCGCCGTATCGTGTCAGGAGGAGTGATGTCAGGGGAGGAGGAGGTGAGTCAGGAGGAGGTGTGTCAGGAGGAGGTGTGTCAGGAGGAGGAGGAGGTGTGTCAGAGGAGGAGTGCAGGGTGATCCATGCTGCAGGTTTGATGTCACGTTCGGACTTTTACGCTTTTGTCTGCTTTATATTTATGATCTATGACATCCTCCATCATCTCCCCTCCTTCTGAAAACAACCATTGAAAGACGAATCCCGCGGTCATAGATGAGATGTCATGTGTTTGAGGAGGCAGTCATTAACATGAGGAAACATCTATGGAGAAGCAGAAACTGACAAACTCGTAAACCTGACGGCGTCACAGATCAAGAGAACCAATCAGCTTTAGAGCGGTGGGGTGTCTGCGTTGTAGGGGAAAACCAGGATTTTCCAGAGCATGACCGTCTTGAATGCAGGAGACACAGGTTTTTATGATGTTATTTTTACTTTGTTCGAATGGAACAAAGCCCTGCGTCCCACTTGACTTCTGACTATGTGTTTGGGCCTCAAAACTCCTGTCGTGGACGCAATAAGTGGATACCTTTGGAGCCAACAGAAAACATTTTTTGTCATAGTTTTTGTGACATTAGAGGAGTGGCGGGAAAAACATTTGGCGGGAAAAGAGTGGCTGGAAAAGCGTGCTGTGAAAAAAGCATGGCGGGGTAAAAAAACGTGGCGGGAAAAAATGTGGCGGGAAAAGAGTGGCGGGAAAAAAGCGTGGCAGGGAAAAAAGTGTGTCGGGTAAAAGCGTTACTGGAGCGAGCGGATGAAACACGTACCCGCTCGTGTCGGTTTCAAAGCGCGGGACGACGCGGGGTCCGCAGAGGCGAGGGACACAGCGGGAGGAGCAGAAGCAGCTGGAGAGCCCGGTACGTGAGCGAGTTTGAGGAGTGCAATTTGTTATTCTAAAGACGGGAGGACGCGAGGGGTTTATGGCTCTGGAAGATACACGTGTCGAGGGTTATCCCCGGAGTCTGTGCTGCGGTGGTGGAGAAGAGGAGATGCAGAGGCTGATGGTGCTGCTGCTGCTGCGGTGGAACGGAGATGAGGACATTTATGAGAACCTCGAAATATGCTGCTGATTATCTCCACTTTGGCATTTCATCAAAATCGGGTCTATTTACAGAAATTAGACGAACTGATGATTTACGGACTTCAAAACAGCACCTCTGGATGTTTGATGATTGAAACTGAGTGTTTTTGTGAGGCTCAGAGAAGACGAGCTCATGAACAGTATCACTGAAACAAAACAAATCACTCACAACATGATTATAACGTGTTTAAAAGTAAAGAGTAAGTCTAAATTGCATGTTATGTTGTTTGAGAGAGCGACGGGTAAATCCAGACTGAACTCTGTTACAGGGTTTACAGTCTGGTCACCACTTCCTCCGTCCAATCAGGTATGTTTATTTCACTGACACATGTGAAACGATCCTTTAGAACCAGAGGGCGGTCAGGCCATTTAGGAAAGGAATATTACGGGGTTGTTAGCGTGTAAGCTAATCTACGCGCGGACATGTTTTCTCACTCTGCTCTGGTGTTTCTCACGTCGCAAAACAGCCCTAGTTTTTCATAGTTTGTGATGTTTTAAGGCTAACGCTAACTCACGCTAACTCACACTAACTTACGCTCACACACGCTAAGTCACGCTAGGTCACACTCACTCACAATCACTCATGCTAAGTCACGCTAAGTCTCGCTAAGTCACGCTAAGTCTCGCTTAGTCACGCTCACTCACGCTAAGTCACGCTCACTCACGCTAAGTCACGCTCACTCACGCTAAGTCACGCTCACACATGCTAAGTCACGCTCACTCACGCTAAGTCACACTCACTCACGATCACTCGCGCTAAGTCACGCTCACTCACGCTAACACGCTCACTCACGCTAAATCACGCTAAGTCTCACTCACTCACGATCACTCGCGCCAAGTCACGCTAAGTCACACTCACTCACGCTAAGTCATGCTAAGTCACGCTCACTCACGCTAAATCACGCTAAGTCACGCTCACTCACGCTCACTCACGCTAAGTCACGCTAAATCACGCTCACTCACGCTAAGTCTCACGCTAAGTCTCACGCTAAGTCACGCTAAGTCACGCTAAGTCACGCTAACCTACGCTCACACACGCTCACACACGCTAAGTCATGCTAAGTCACGCTAAGTCACACAAACTCATGCTAAGTCACGCTAACTCACGCTAACTCACGCTAACTCACACTAACTCACGCTAACTCACGCTAACTCACGCTAACCCTGCATGGAGCTAACGTCTTGAACAATACAAGGCATTCTGTTGACAGACTCTGGAAGGGTCCTTTTATTGCCTCCTAAACGTTCATAACGTCTTAGTAAATACTCATGGTTAGACTCGGTCTGAGCGCGCCCTGTTGGACTGACCTCAGAGCCGGCTAAACGGCACAAAAGCGTTTAGAAACTGCTCAGTATTTTGGAGGTAATCTGTGAAAATGACATCTCACTCCGATGCAAACGAGCGCCGTCATTTGTAGCTGCTGCTTCACGCTGACACACAAAGCTCATTGTTCGCGTCCCATAATTTCTGCGTTACGCTCCAATAACGACATCATTAGTGTCGTGTGGTCGCCGCGGGAAACGCATCTCTGTAAGAAGAAGATTTACACTCGCAGAAGGCTGAGGAGGAGGGGCTCTGCTCAGATCGAGGGCCCTTTAATCATCAGAAAAGTGTCTTATGTCTTCTTTTTGAATAATAACTTTATATAAATCATAGTTTCATTTACTTGATGTTTTGGTGGTCAAATAACACAATGAGACAGATAACAGCGTAAACCTGATTTGAAATGATCACAGTTCACGAGGTACAAGCTCATCAAAACATCCTGAACAGGCACATCCACAGATCTGACCTGTTGTCTCCATGACGATGATAGAAGCTTAATGCCATGCGCTGGAACCCTCCAGGCCAAGCATCAAGCGACACCTCCGCAGAAGAAGAGACGTCCGCCGCCGAAGAAGAGACGTCCGCCGCCGAAGAAGAGACGTCCGCCGCCGAAGAAGAGACGTCC
>BJKM01001097.1:0-101099 GCA_015082035.1 Chaenogobius annularis
AAAATATGATTCCCTGGTGGATTTTACATGCAGTCGATGCTCGGCTTCTGCGCTGAAGTTTCACACACTCGCCTGGGAGTTGCCTCCTTTTGAGAAGCGCGCGCGTCGATACAGAAGCAGAAAAATATTTGGAATAATCTTTATTTGGACTCTCTGGTCTGCTCACATTTGATTTTTATTTTTTATTTGAGATGTTTACCCCTTTACAACTTTGATGCATATTTATGCGCGCCGTGGGTGTACTCAATTATTTGTGGCAGTATATTTCCAGATAAACAGTGTTTGTGAATCAATACTCGCATGTAACTATTGCAGATTAAGAGATCGATCAGTGGATACGACCAACCAATGGTGTATATGTGTTTTATGTTAACTTACTACCGTCTTTACAACTTCAAACACGCGCCATCTACAAACTTGCATTGCCACTGCACGTGACAGCTGCTTGAGCCTTGAAAAAAAGCTACAAGGCATAGACTTATTAGATTCTAACTAGTAATGATATCAATAATAATAATAATAATAATAATAATAATAATAATAATAATAATAATAATAATAATAATAATAATAATAATAATAATAATAATGGAATGGTTGTGGGCCCTGCAAAGGTCAACTCCCGTGTCATCTTTATTTAAGCCTAACAGTTTATTTCAAAGTTGATCCAATTTTATTTATTTAGATATTTATTTGTTATCTTTATCTCTGTCTGTGGATATTTAATAGCAACAAATAAATGAAAAAATAAATAAATCCGGCATACTGAGCATCCTACAGACCTGGCTCATGGATCATTCGTTCTCTCTTGAATTCGTTAATTTCAACAGGAACGACTTTGCATCTTTGTGGAAGAAATGTTACCGATGCGTTTAACGATGGGAAATATTATCAAAACTCATACCTGCATACATAAATAATAATAATAATAATAATAATAATAATAATAAATAATAATAATAATAATAATAATAATAATAATAATAATAATAATAATAATAATACAAACATTATTATTATTGAACGAATAGTGTTTATTTATTTTTTTCTATTTTAGTTTTGTGCAGTTGTTTTTGGAGTTCCGGTCCTGGCGTCATCCCGTTTAACTTTAGTACACCTGCATAAAATAATTTAACTGTGTTCAATTGAATAATTACTAGATTTTGTAATTTTTCTGTATTAGGCTATAATTAGCCAACTGGGATCCCGAAGAAAAGTTTTTCATTTTTCTACAGGCAGATTGCAATAGGCCAAGTTACACTCGCAATGGCTGAAGCTATCGGTTGTTTTAATGTTTGGTTTTTGGTTTTTTGGCTAAATTAAATCTAGCAAGATGAAGAATGAAGAAGATTGTTATTTTAGTGCTTTTATGACACTATGTTTATTTAGGCCAAATGTAAAATCTAGACTCCCGAACTCGTCTGAATACGGCATGTTACTAATGCGTTTGACCTGTGGTGGATACGCGTTAATATTCGGACATCTCTTACATCTAAATTTGAACTTATATAGACTTATATATCCGCTCGGCTTGCTGTCGAATTACGTGCCTCTCCTCTTCCCTTTTCTGTCTCATTCGGAACACAAACTTCTGACAGGTGTTTGATTTTTCCCCTTCATTTTCCTCTTTCAAAAAAAAAAGAAGCTCTCATCCTTAATGTGTTGTCATCTGGAAAGCAATTTCGCATGATCAAAGTGCGGCTAGTTAGTGCGCTCAATATCCTCCTCTGCAGCGCGCTTCTCATACATCGATAACGAGACACGAGAGGCTCCCGCGCGTCGAGCTGCATCCTGGGCCCCTGAGTCTCTCTCTCTCTCTCTTTCTGCACAGACACACCTCGAGCGCAAAAACACTCATATCCTCAAGTGTGCCTAAGTATGGTGCACGTACAGCAGCAGAGGGAATATGTAAAAACATGATATACAATGCGCCGTGGTGCCCTGCTGCGTTTCTATAAGACGCCAAGAGTAAATAAGGTGATTGATCTGTGGTCTGAAGGGCACCACTGGGTCTCGCGGGAACACAAACACAGAATTGACTCCCCTCTGCGCTACTTATTTATATATTTTTTTAATAGGACTATACATCTGTTCTCCGGGTGATATTGTTTTTGTTGTGGAATTGATCATTTGTCTTTTTTTATGCAGGCAGCGTCAACATACTGGTCTCTCCCTCCTCCTGGTTTCCGGGTGGTAACAGACGCACAGGGAACGAACAGTCCAGTCCAGTCCAGAGCCAGAAGAGTGGGCTTCGGCCTCAGGTGCATCTCTGAGGCGGGGCGACACGGAGGTCCAGGTGGGTGAACTCTGCCGACACACATATGGGCCATGCACCTACAGGCGGCATTCAAAAGCATGCTAATGTGTAATTAGCTTGGACCAAGTAAAAAAACAGTGAACCTACTTTTGATTGTGTCTGCTCTGGTTCACTTGGCTTACAAAAGAAAACACTTTTTTAACATCTACTTTTTGACTCTCATTATTTTTTTTAGAAACACTATGTCTTTCACTTATTAGTAATTTACGAACCAAGTCACTTTTCTAATTGTAGGCTATAATTTTCAAAAATTACAATATTTATCATAGTGTCACAAATTGGCTTTTTTGTGAAGCGCTCTGTCGGAAGATATGTTTTGTTAAAAAAGAGAATCAATGCCGATAAGAATATTACTGTTTTGTGTAAATCCAATTGTCTCTTGTTTTGGTGTCTGTTTCTGCTCTCTGGGTCCTCATGTATACACACAGGCCATTCTGGAGGCTCTTTTGCTTTGTAAAAGGTGTTTGTGGGACAGACATGTCTGTGAATAATCAAAGGTATTCAATGCGCCACGCATTGCCTTTGGCAATAACCGATCACATGCTACATTTTTCCTCCAGCCAGCAAATGTCGAAACACTTCCTACGGCTCCTTCTCCTCTCCCTAATTCATCCTGTCCAATATTAGCCCCGTGGCACAACTTTGCCTTACACTATTATTCAGTAAAATACTTGAACCTGTACCACTTTAAGAGCACACAGGGCAAGTGAAGGACTCAGCCATATCTGCCCCATCTCCCAGCAGTGCCCCTCCTCTTCAGTGGCCCCCGTTCCCCCTTTGCTGCCACACCTGGTAACTACAAACTTGTACACAATAATAACAGCCACATGTATCCATCTATCTCTCCATCTCGCCTGTCTACCGTTAGTGGAGTGGCTGAGAGACTTGCAGGCGTGAAAGGTCAGTTAATCAATGGCTCGCAATTTGACAAATCCCTGCGTCTCTTATCATCCTCACGGGCGTTTAGGGCCCCAAAAGAAGGACCACAGAGATAAATGCTTAATCCTGACCGCAGCGCGAGAGGGGACGGACGTGGAGCTGGAGTCCTGAGCAGTGTCAGGGAGCTGACAGTGCAGTGGAGAGACAGGAAGGTGGGCAAAAACCAAGGTAAAAGAAAGTACAAAATAGTAGATGTGGAAGTGACTGGAAGCAAACCTAGAAGGTTAACAATATACATTTGGAAATGACAGTTTCTCCTTTTGCTGTCACAGTAAAAAAAAAAAAAAACTAGAGGGGGACTTGGTGTGCTCCAAGATCATCGACTTCGCCTCGGGGTTGACAGGTTGCGCACTTAGCTGCTGGGCTGACATCGAAATCCTGCTCTGTTACAAGCTCAGGTGCTGTGTGCAAACTTGAGGAAAAGCTGAAGAAAACAAAGGTGTATGAGTGCTCCAATTCTCCTGAGGCATGTTAGCCCGCCCGCAGCAGTGTGCAACCAACAGGAAAATGAGCTTTTGTCCACAAGGCTGGCCTGCATTTTTCACCTCCCATTTTTTGAACTACAGGGGTTTAGAAGGTGCCATGTATTTTTCTTTTCACGCCTTGACTAGAACCACACAGTCCACAGTGGAATATCTCTTATAGGCTAATGATAAGGTCTGACATAACACAGGAAAGCGGCTTGAGCTATGGACTGCACACTTGTCCTTTATCTCAATCTCAATACAAACTCAGTGTAATTCAATTGAGATTAGCCGCGCCAGAATGACAAGCAGATCCCAAGTATTGCCAAAGCACTTAGGAGGCAATGAAAGGAGCACATCGACACAAGCGGTAACCCATGTAAGAGCCAGCCAGTTGTGGAGAGTGACGTGGAAGAAAAGGGTCGAAATATGATAAAACAATGAACAGTGCAAAAGGATGTGAAAATAATTAGAGGTGCAGGGGTGAGCAAAATGTCCAAAAGTGATGTACGAGCACAAGGCGGACAAGGAGAGCTACTAGAAGAAAGATTAAGTCAAGTTGTCCCCGGTCAGTCATTAATCCGATTTAAGAGCAATTAAGGTGAGACTGATTCCTTCCTAGAGAGGAAAAAAGATGGAGAGGGCAAGAAGAGAAGAGGTAGACTCAGAAAGGCGGCCGCAGCGGCTAGTAAGGAGTGATTGAAGGACAGAAGAGGAAATAAAACAAGTGTTTGAACCCTGGATGGGTTTAGTGGGCTATTTGGAACAAGGCATGAGACAAGTTTGTTGTCCCAGCAGTTTAAAAAACCTGTCAATTACTAGAGTGTTTCTTTTTGTAGCCCTGTATAATGCATAATAATTTACACTTGAAGTGACTCTAAAACAGCAATTTTGTGAAGCATTGGATAGACACTGACCAATTTCAGATGCCGATTATTACTGTTTTTTGTTCCCCCCAGACCTAGTATATTTGGTGAATTGGTCTGATCAGGCTTCAGACTGTCCATATATTACCTAAATTCTTTTCTCCATCAAGCACCTTAAAATCCAGCTACCGCGTAATGGTTAAAATTACTCATGTGACTTATTCCTACCTTGTTTTCAACCTTTTGACATATATACAATAAATCAAAAAAAGATATAAAAAACGTACACCTTTGGGAGAGAACATTTGAAAGCAGCCAACCAAGTGCGCACAGTTTGCCTGCCAGATTCTCTCCTACCAGTGCCACTGGAGGGTAGCTGCAAAGTTGAGTGTAAGGTCAAAAGCACTGGCCTCTCCCACTCACCTGCTGGCGACACAAAAGGGCAGAGAGAGGAGAAAAAGCTGCGAGACAGCAGCACCACGTAACAAAGTGGTCGACTCTTGCGTTGAATGAAAATGAAAAGCACCTCCTCCACCTCGAACAAACCTTCGTGTTGTTCCAGATGTGTATCAGGGGTCCCGGGGTCGACACCAGGGTGCTGTAACATTTCTGTGTCTATTGGGAGATGGTGCTACCGATAGCTCAGACGTCTGACATGAACACAACAGTACATAAATCAAACGCACCCATACGCACTTATCTCCCACTAGCAACAGAACTCTGCATAGAACAAGAGCGCATGTAAAGTTTAGGGTGAAAGTAATGGCAGCCACATTGTTCCGGTCTTTCAGAATCTTTTGTTTGATGTGATAGAACACAAACTACACAATTGTTGTTGTAAAGAGCAGTAGGACAACTGTCTGTAATATTATAAGGCTGGTTAAGGCAAAGAATGGAGCAGATTGAAAGTTGAGATGGTAGCTTTTTGTTGTGCAACATTTGTGGTGTGAATGGGAATCATTTCATTGACTAACTTCCATTCTGATTGCAGTCAGCTTGTTGTAGTTGATCATTCAAAGTCATTATTTAGTAATAGTCTTTGGATCATTTCATCTTCCACGATAAAGTTTTTTTATTATTTTTTTTTCAAAGAGGAGTTTTGTGGAGTACCAAATTCCCCTAGAGCCCAATGTCGGGTTCATACATGATGATGCAATTGTTAGGTTGGATGTTCATTTGCCATACTTTTGGGATCGTATAACAAATATGAAAGCCGCACCAAGTGTATACAGTTCTACCCAAATTAAAAAGACACATTAACTTGGATGGCTTGGCACCATTTTCCTAAGTATTGTGCTTAATGAACCCAAAGATGTGAAATTCCATAAACAAATGACACTGGTTTGAGGAAGCATTGTCCATATGGACCTGAGCTACTGCAGACTTCAAGATCTCAAGCTTGTCAACTAATGTGGGTTCTACAGCTTCTCAGACCAGATGTGGTTTTCAGATAAGTAGTCTAATGCATTTGAAGACACATATACATATGTGTATACACACACACACACACACATTCAATATATATATATTTATAAATTTTATATATAATATATAATATATATATATAATATATATATATATACCTATATATATATACTACACACACCAACACAACATATACTATACATAACATAATATATATAACATACACCAACACACACACACACTAATATATATATATAATATTAAACACAACACACACACACACACAATACATATATATATATATAATATATTATATATATATATACATATATATACATATATATATATATATATATATATACACACACACACACACACACACATATATATACATATATATATATAGTGCTTCTATGGGACATTGACCATTGTCCTTTATCACTCCTTGGGAATACGTGCGGGCCTGACAGATCACCCTGCACACATCCCTCGATATGATTTCATCTTTTATCCTTGTTCTTCTCCAGATCCTCTTCTATTTTTGCATCGCAGTTGTGAGTACCAATCTGCAGGCCATCAGCGCTCCCAGATTGAGAGGCCATTTGGCTGCTGTTGACAGGAGAGAACAGCTATCGACAGGGTCCTGCCGCGGGAGGCGTGTCTCAGCCGCTGCGTCCAAAGCGTTTGTGGCGTTTAATACACTGTAGCCGTAGTCGTCACAGCCCTCGCCCTGCGTGCTACTGCCATCCGGATCAATATGCAGTGGGTTAGAGAGAAATGGACCATCTGATGCACACTCTGGCAGGGGATGAGGGGGAGCAGGGAACAGCAGGGAGGGGAGCCAGGCTAAACGAAGGTTTTAGAAGGAAGACTAAAGAGAGAGGAGGAAATTATGTTGGCTTTAAAAGACTTTTCTTGCAGTTACAGAGATTTTTCATAGTTTTTCAGAATTTGCTTGTTTTTGTAAAAAAAAAGGTTGAAGAGACGTGCTGAAGCAAATTGTGAACATATTGTGAACAAAATAATTTTTAATTATTTTTTTCTTCTGATTGTATTCTTCTTATGAACTATTTTTGACGAGTTCAGTCTCATTAAAGTAGAAATAATGACATACAATAGAATTGACAGATAATCACAACAGGAGGAGGGAATGAAATTTGGCAATTAATTTGGAGCCGCAGTTCAAACCGTCAAACCAACATATACTGTGAAGTCAGTAAATCTATTTACTTGTGTTGAGTAAATCCGGTCATTGTATTAGCATTTAGCCCAACAAACATTTACAAGTAAATACCCTGTTCACTTGAATGCACCATTAGCCTGAGCAGTGCAGCCCTTTAGCTCTATCTCTTGCATGTTAACCCTGACAAAGTGACAATAACAGGGCTCAGTCAAGCTGCTGGCATAGTCTAAGTACGCTCATGCATGTGCCGAGAGAGATAGTGTTGACCGGTGCTTGGAGAATGTGGTTTGCACCTGAAAGAGACATTCAGCTGGCAGAGAAAACAGATCGGAGCGAGCCAGGATAGACGCTGTAAAAATGGGGAAGACTCTAGACACCAGGGAGGATACACAGAGGAAAGGAAAAAAGACATTCAGGAAGAGAGGAGTGGAAGATAGGAAGAAAGAGGGGGGTCAGAACAGAGAGGGGTGCACCGGGGGGCGATGGGAGGGGGGGGGTAAAATTTCCATCAGGTTTTCAATTGGGGCCTTTCCGGCCCCTCCCCGCAGCCCCGAACCCCTCATTCTCCTCGGATCAATTAGTGTATTAGAGCTCACCTTGACCCCTTCTCCACCACCCCCCTCTTCTTCTGCTGCGGCCCGGCGTGCACACCGAGCTACTCTCCTTCACAGCAGGGGAACATGCAGTGGGTAGAGATTGCATTATGGCCACTCTTTCTTGCACCAAAGTGGCAGAAAATGGCACAATAAAACGCAAAAGCTGACAAGAAGAGAAAAGAGGAAAAGTAAGTCGCAGCACAGAAAAAATAGTAAACGAGAGCAGCGGCAGTGAGGGTGCTCGGATTTAGATTTAGATATACCATACCACATATGTAACGCACTAAAGACTGCGGCGATTGAAGCATAGTTATATTATTACATAAAGTAGAGTAAAGAGCTGGATAGTTTTTGCTTTATCTTGGTTAACAATAACAATAACAATTCAGATTATATTTTAACAATGCATCAGAAATGTGTTAAAAATGTGTCTGTAAATGTTTTGACTTTAAATTGCATCAAACAAGGGCAGAAATATAACTTTATAACCATGTTTGGAACTAGACATTTTTTTTACTAATAGATGAGATGCGTGATATTATAATTTTGCATACCTCCAATAAGTAATCATGATATTAATATATAATAATATATATATTATAATATATATATATATATAAAATTATAATATTAATAATATAATATTATATAATAATATATATAGTTATATATATATATATATATATATCATAATGATAATAATCTCCCACCTATAAGATCAAGTCTCATTACATTCATTCCTTTGTCATTCCTTTGTCAAATGGTTAGATTAAGCGGCGAACAAGGAACAAGCGGAAAAATATAAGTGTGCAACCACCTAGACTTTAATTTCAAAATTGGATCTTCAAGTGGATTTTTAACCGTGTGCGTTTTTGAGATGTAACAATTTTCATGCTTTTTATTGCTGGAAATGCATTTACAGACTCAGAAAAACAGTTTGACACCTGACCATTTTGGTAACATCTCATTCAAGCGACATTGCGGCAGCCTACGACGTATCGATGCATGAAACAAACAACAAATATGATATCTGTATTTTACAATGTTGAATTCCTCATGAAGAAAACTAGCACGTCTATATTTGGTAACGCTTTACTACTGAACATTTTGTTATTTGAATAAGTGAGACTGATCCTCCTCTTCTCAAAGACAGGACACCCTTGCGGGACATCTGAGGACATGCATGAGGACAGGGCAGGGGGCACCAGGAGCGCAGCCGCTGATGGAGAAGAAGGAGGGAGCAGGTGAATAAAAAAAATTGATCCGGGGAGTTTAGCATTTAGACACAGTTTACAGAGCCATATGAAGTGGAGTGGAGGGGGCAGACACTTAACTTTACAATAGGTCAGCTTTGACTATTTGACTAACTCCAACCCTGTCAGCCTCCGAAACAAATGGCAAGCAGCGTTCTCCACGATCCATCTCTACGTGAGCGCGTGATTTAGTTGTTTAGACAGGAGCTTGTTTGTAAAAGCGCAGACCGACTTGCAGCACCATCCTCATCTCTTCCCCACATTTCCTAACGCTGTTCCTATTGTCACCCATCTACACTCGGCTGCACTTGCACACACGGCAACCTGGCAACATACAGACACACACACACACACACACACACACACACAAACACGTACGAACACTCTCGCACAAAGTCTGTCCCACTCGCTGAGGGGGAGAAAAGGCAAGGGAAAAAAGGAGAGAAAAAGAAATCGATCGTCGGGGATAGCGGTGCGCGTCGGAGGATCGTATCTTGTCAAAATAATATATTACCCTCATCCCCGCCTGATCGATGCGGTGGATTAGGGACGGAGGGGCTCCTCTCTCCCCCCGCTGCCCCCGCCTCTCGCTCTTCCTCGCTGCCTCTGTTCCTCCACGGCGCTTGGTGCAGTTTAATATTTACCTCCGTGAAAGAGCGGCCGCGACGGCTCTCAGCCCTAATTGATTCCGACACATGGGGCTCTGTGCTCAGGCTGCGGATGAGAGGAGGGAGGGCGGAGGCGCTCGCAGAGAAATAGGAGCGAGATGGACAGGGGAGGGAGGAGAAGTGAGGAGGGGATATACTGTGTGCAAAACAGTGACAGAAATGGCTAAACTTTGGAGTTGGTTCATTCAACCAGTTAAAATACCCCAACCACAAAAGAGATTCTCCCACAAACCTGAAAGTTGGGTTCAAATCCTGTTATACAACAGTACAAGTACTGCTGTTGTGTCCTTCTGCAAGACACTTTATCCACCTGGACTTGTGTTATTTGTGTGATTGTGATCTGACAGTTTGCTGTCAGTTTTGCAGTCACCGCCTCAGTTATCGCTGAAATATAGTTACTGATATCTGAGTTACCACCATATCATCTTAAACTGTAGGCCTGTCACAATAACACATTTTGAAATGTGATTTTTGTTATAGAAAATATCACGGTAAACGATAATATTGAAACTACTTTATGACGCTGAGAGAATAACTGTGAGGCAATAGAATCCCTTTTCTAAATGAACAGATCATTAAAAGATATAAATAAATATAATAACAGATGTCAGAGATCTGTTAATTATTTAACCCTACAGCTGGAATTTGAAAAAGTCTGTTGTTAGTTTAAAGAAAATATACATTATATCTGTAACATTGATCCCCAAAAATGTGTTGTGATAAGTTGATATAGTAAGTATCATGAGTCTTTTCCCTAAATATTTATATTTATGTCAATTCTAAGGTTCAGTTTGCAAAGGAGCGTAACATTTTAGGTCGTTAAATTGTCTATGAGTATTGAATAAAAAAAATATTGTCAGAAAATATAAAAAATTATCAAAACAAAAGCTTGAATAATAAAAAAGTTTATGATACCCTCTAAACTTCTAAGCCATGAGCGTTGCAATATAATTTACCATGTTTGCTATGCAATATGACATTATGGGGTTCGTCCCAATCCAGGTTACGACCCATGGCTCATTGGCGTCGTAAAGAGGTTGTCATCACTTCCTAAAATCTCTTTCTCATTGAGTTAAAAGGATGATCTTTGCAGGCTCGTTAACAACAGAGAGGAAAACGCATTTGGCAAGTCCAGGCGGCTCGGAGGAAATATCGCCGAGGTTACCGGGAATGAGGCTGGAGACAGATGTGAATGTTTGTGGCACAATTGGAAGGCGGAGGGGACGAATGGAGCGGATAGAGCCCGGAAAATGAATCAGGAAGAATGAGGGGAAGCGGCGAGGAGTAGGTGGAAATGGGCCAGCCCCGTGGAAGAAACAGGCAGCGGGCTGGGCAGTATGGGAAGGGGGCCCTGCAGAGCAAATGAGAAGGATTAGGAGAGCGACATGAAGATGGATAGGATGAGAGGAGTGAAACATGAAGGCTACAATGCACGGCGCCAATAAAAGGCCAGGGAGAAATAGGGGTATGATGGAAAAGAGAGCCGGCGCGCTGCGGAGGTGACAGGATGATATCAGGTGGGATAGACAGAGCAGCGCAGGAGTGATAGCACAGGAGCGAGGAGAGGGGCCATATTTCCCGCTGAAGGAACTGGCCTGTCAGGCTGTTCCGCTGGCCACGAGCGCCCCCATAAAACACAGCAGCAGGCGGTGCATGAGGTGACTTATGTGTATATCTATGCTCTGTCAATATTTCTTTCTGTCTTCCTTCCCAGTGTGCTCCTTCCACTGTTCCCTCACGCTGCAATTGTGGCTTCACCGTAGCACTTAGTAGCGTCCAATGCACTTTTTGATCTGCCTTTCAAGAAAAAAAGAAGAAAAACATGAATAATACCCCTTTAGAGTGTTACAAAATACAAATTATTTTGATACCAAGGCAAAGGCTCCATGCTTGATACCGATGTCGATACCACAATGATAATAATGTATTTTTATTTCACAATAGACTATCATTTTCTTCACAAAATAGCAGTCGTTTTTAGTATTATCATGTAGTCTCAGTTTCTGGTTCTGGCACCATTTTGGGGACTTTTACCATTTAAAAGATTTAATTTTTTTTTTTTTAAAGTCGTTCAAGTCTTCATTTTTCATCACTCCGAAGCCCATACTAGTTCTGATATATAAAGGACATTCGAAAAGTATTTAAAGTTTCAATATTTTTAGTATCAAATAATATCTCATTTTTGTGACAACCATACCTATTATACATAGCCTTTAGCTGTTTTGATTGGACTAAGCAGATGATTTCTTTTTGAAATCACGTTTCTTGATAGTCAGTTTGGGGATTGCTAAGAGCTTATTCGTTCTAAGAGCTGTTTCACCTTCAGACTATGAGCCTGGATGCTGGTCTTGAGTAAATAGCTTGACCTTCTTTTACCTACCTGTTCCACTTTAACATGGAACCTCTTATTTTATACTTTTTTGTCTTTCTTTTCTGATTTTCTTTCTCAACGCAGCAAATTACCTTATAGTAATGGTTTTCATCTCGATATGGCTGGATGCTCGTGGTTGTATTAGTCCTGAAGATGTGCTCTCCTCTCTCCCTTCCACATAATAAGAGGTTGGAGAGTTCCTGGGAGCCCTTGTTTGCAGAGTGGCTTGCGGACAGTTCACTTGGCAGGCTCCTGTCCCCAGTGATCCTCGCCATAATCTGACACTGATGGAGAGCCAAAGCAAATATTCCTATTGATGTTCCAATCACAAAGTCTATCCATAGGCACCACACGCTCACTCTCCTACAAAGAGGCTGGCAGCCAGTTTTGCATGTACCACACCTACAGTATGGAGTGTCTTATTCAAATGTGCATGTATGAGGCAGGTGTTGGTTGTTGGTTGTAGCGCCCCAGAACCAAAGCACCGGGTGGTAGTGTGATTTATTCATGTGGTCCCTGCGAGCGCTGCACCTCCTCTTCCTCATTTGGCAAAGGCTCCTCTCCCCAGCACAGGCCTGGGGAGAGTGAGGGGCCACGGGGGGGCAAGTATCCCGTAGACACCCTGCCCCAGTCTTCTACTTCGACTACCGCTGGACACTCACAAATTAGACCTGCTCTGCAATTTCTCTATCTATATATATATTCATCAACAACAAGTCCCACTGCAAATACGGACTACTTTTGGCTATGTTTTTGAGATCAACTTTTTAAAAAGGAGATGCTCAGCGGGAGGTCAAGAGTTGGAGAAAAATATGGAAAAAAGATTTGAGAAGTAAATTTTATGTTGCTGGGTCAAAAACTGAATTTATCCAGGTGTTGACACGTGTAATGTTTATTGGGCATATTGATCCAGAACATGTGTTATATTGCACATTTTGTCATCTTTAAAGGAGACTTATTATGCTAAATTGACTTTTTGGGGCTTTTAACCATATTTAAATTGTCTTCTCTCCTTTTTCAATCACTCGAAGTTATATTTAGAGTGAGTCATGCACATTTGAGTAACTCCGACATTCACAATTACACCGCTCCCCACATTCCCCACTGATACACGCCCACTGCCTGTACTCACTTTGTTCTGCATTTTTGTTTTCCTAAATTCTGCTCGCTATAACTACAGTCGGGCACATCGCACTTTGTTAGGTGTTAGGGTCAGGGTGACGTACGTACTGTAGGCGCAGTGGAGAACAGAACTGCGAACCCGGAATTAAGCAGACTAGTTCTTTCATCATTCATAGATTATAACTATACAGCAGACAAAAGCACAATAATTCTTCTTTAATACTATAATGTTGAAAATTTAGCAATGGGACTAGCATAATTGACATAAATTGTGTATGACTAACTGATGCAAATTGGGAACTGAGACGTCCTCATCTTTGGCTTGGCATTGCTGAGTTATTTCCCAAATTCAAACGGCGATCTGGTTTTATGTTTTGCCGGGATGCAATTGTCATGTGTTTGGGGTCGACACTGCCCAACTTTGCTGTTGTGGAAAACCGCCTGTGATGAGTAAAGATGTGTAATTACTAGTGAGTATTGTTGAGAACTGAACAAGTGGTGTAGAAATATGGGACTAGTGTCGACAAAAAGGGCATCTGGTGTAAAAACTGAGGCTAAACGCAGGGCTCACTACTAGATATTTTTGTAGTATAATGGGGAAGAAGTAACTAGAACCATTGGTAGCTCAAGGCGACCATGCAGACCTCCAAAACTAGCATAGACGATGACATGTGGACATACTTTTGAGCTTGCAAAAAGTTATATTAAAAATCTTTCACAAAATGAAACGGCACATCAAACTTCCACTGCTGTGACACCAAAGTTATTATTTTTCACCAAACAAGCTGAAAATTTCCAATCCATCTCTCTCACTTCCTCCGCCTCCGTCTTTTTCCTGCTGTTTTCTCTCTCCATCTCTGTTCTTTATTTACAGCTCCCTCCGCACTGGTTCGAGGAGCGGTAACAGAAGTGTCACTTGTCATTATTGGTCTAATTCAGTAATCCGTCATCGTGCGCTCACTGTATGCAGCACATTATACGCCGGCACAGCAGGTGTACTAGGCACTGAGGTGGAGATTCGATTTGACACGCGCGCACTGGCGAGAAAGAGAGAGAAGTGTGTGTTTGTGTGTGTGTGTGTGTGTGTGTGTATGGAACTGTGCGAGTGCTGGACCGGACAGGATAGAGAGATTGAATTTTTTAGGTTTTTGGTCAAAGTTCTATGTTCACATTACACGGTGGTATAAGAGCTTTAGTTTCAGTGGAAAATGCAGTTGTCTGTAAGGTCAGTACTTGGATGTAACAATGTAGTGTCCACAGAGCTATCCGAGTTTTACACTGTAATAACTAGATTAATCTAATAGTAAGTGGAAAGGACAAAGTACAAATCTAAAAGTACTGTGTTTAAGTTACATTTTAAGGTATTTGTACTTAACTATAGTACATTTCACAGTGTATACTTTTTACTTTTACTTCACAACATCTGAGGGTAACGTCTGGGTATCTGTACGTGTTTCTTCCCTGCATCTTTTAGCTGTACAAGAAAGTAAAATGTACTTTTCTTTACTGAGATTTTTTTTTCATTTTGAGTTTATGTTCAAACTTTGTGAAAACCGAAATATACAAATAAATAAATAAATAACAGCGAACAATTTGGAAGATGATACTTTGTTCAACAGAAGAACGTTTAGCAAAATTAAAGACTATAAAGTTTAGCTAAACTATGACTGAATTGAAAACGCGCCAATATCTTTTTCCATAAATAATTACTGACCTTATACCTTGTACCTATTTATCATCTATTTATTTAGAGAGTCCATTATCCACTGAGGCATCATTAGAAGGCTAATCCATTCATTGTCTGAAAAGTAAACACACTTGATTGCCCGACATGCAAATAAAAACAAGAACATTCCAACTATTTTTATAGTGATTGTGAGAATGTTTTAACATATTTACAATGGAGCCAAAAAGCTTCATCTCAAAAACTGTCAAGTATCTTCAGGTTTTAAAAAACAACGCCCTTGGTTGACCTGTAGAAAAAAGTGGAAAAGTGTGATTTGATGGCACTATAGGAGCAGTGCACTCTGGGTAATACAGTTTTCCTAGCCTGCTCCACGGTGAGAGACACTGGGCTTTAAGGTTTGTGACGGTGAAGTTCCTTTCTCTCTTCATCAACGGCAATTTGTATGTGAGCGCTCACCCCAGTGGTCCCGGCGCGCACGTGGTGGATTTCATCAAGTTCTTAACCCCACCAGGCTCCGAATCCGCTTAGCTCCGTAAGTGTTTTAAACTGTTCCAACAACCAGCGTGCACCGTGTGAGTTCTAGACCTCCACACTAACTGCATTCACTCACTTATTTGTGCTTCATATAACACCTGTCATTTCCAGCGCTTATCGAGCTGCTGCTGCTCTCTCAGAGGAGAATCACAGCTATTGGGTTGTGACCGCTTCCAAGTTCTTTTACGGCCGCCTTTATCTGATTATTTCCACAATTCCTTTTTTCATTAAGAGCAAGTTACCAACATATAGACAATGATTTTGTGTGATTAAAGTATCCACCAACTTTTCATCTTTTAAAGTTTGGAATGTGTTGAGTTCCTTACACTGCGAGTCATTATTCAAATGGTGTTTCACTAGCACTGGCAAGTAAAGGCCTTTGAACTTGGTTATGTTAGGTGTGGACCGCTCAACCAGTCACACTTTGTTGTCTAAAATAGAAAAGAGTTTATTCAACCAGAAGTGAAAGGTTATGAGGAAATACAGAGGGCGGAAAGGCTCTGTCTAACTCAAAAAGTACTTTCCCCACAAAGTTGAAACACATAGCAACATTCATTTTACAAAGGCAAATGTAGACTCTCTTTGAAACAGCTTTGATAGCGTGTGTGTGAGTTGAGTCAAGTGCAGTAATCATTTTGATTCAAGTTAGGATTTCTTTGCACTTTTGGCACTATTTGTTCTTAGTTGAAGTGCTCTATTACGTTTTACACTGTCATTTGGCCACGTTTGCCACAAAAACAGCTCATTCAGTTTGCTCAGAGAAAGTCGTCAGTTTATCCCTGTTAATCATACTGAGATAGTTTTTAATTTACAAATACGAGACACCCTTGACCACCCTTGATCAAACTTTCTGAATTGAACCTTTTTGTGTCCTATAGTTCCAACAAATATAAATAAATATTATCATATAAACCCATCTTATTTCATGCTTAAAATAAATCGACTTGCCATGTGCTATATGCCATACTCGTTTCCTGGTGCATAATAAATGCATTCCTATTGCGCACTGTGTGTGTGTTGCCCGCTGAGCTTCTTCACGCGCATTTACCTTTTATTATCGATCAATGAGAGCAATATTAAGCATAAACATATAGCTTCTCATGAAAATGCGCTGCCTGCTGTATAATAAGTGCACTGCTTTAGGCCTGGCATTGATTATCAGTTATCAATCTAGCAGCGATGATCACCACCGAGGGAAGCTTTATATTTTTTATCATATTTGACAGACGCCATCAATATACAATGTACTGTTCTGCCGTCGCAATTCAAGGCTGCATGTGCAAAAAGAAAAAAAGAAAAAGAAAAAAAGGCACAGTACATGGAGGATAGTACTGTGGAGTAGTTTATGTGTGAGAGAGAAGATGGGCGACGTCAAGAGAAGTTTTCCAAAGTGGCACCGGAGGAAAGAGGGAAGGAAAGGCTGAAGGAAGGAAAGGGTTTGAATTATGGTCCTGTATATGCTCGACTGGACACGAGACAGAGCGCGCGGACCGTGATGGCGAAGTGTTGAAGAAAAAGATGAGAGGTGAGCCCCAAGGTGCGCAGGAAACAGACAGGGAGGGGCTGATGATGAATGGACGGAGCGCGGGGGAGAAGAGACGCAGCAGCAGCATGAAAGACTACTGACGCTGGTTCGCCGGTCCCGCGCTGCTCCGGGAATGATGAAACGTTAATTAAAGTAAATGAGCTACCTGAGCTCCGCGTCTAACCCCGCTGTCACATACTCTGTCAGGAGGAGAGCGCGCTGCGAGGGAGCTGAGGGGGAACTTTGTGCGCACTTTAATCCAGACTTTATTTTGGTTTGATGGCTGCCACGATTTTGTGTTACGCGCGATAATTAAATTCACAATCTTCTCTTTTGCGCCTCTTCAAACTTTTCAGTCACTTCATTTCCTATTTCATTTGAAAAAAATACAAAAAAATGTAGACCACGTTCCGAGTTATTTTAACCACACAATCTAATTGATCTTTAATTTGGAATGGATTTTTGTGCAACCTATTTTGTTAGATACAACCCATACTTTGCGCGCCTTTTTACAGACACCGTGATCGGGTTTTCATGCTTTCAACGTCTTTCAAAAACATTCACTGTATGAAAAAACAAACTAACATTAAAATAACACTGAGATAAACGGATTCAAATAGTTTATCCATCTAATATTTAGCAAACATTTTAGGCTAGTAAAAGTGGAAACATAGTGTCTTTAAATCCACGTTAAACCAACATATCAAAGCAATTAATGATACAAAACAACATTACAACGAGCATTTGTAATTTTTATAACTACATTCAAATAGTTCTGATGTGTTCACCCCGACGCTCCGAAAGGCATGGAGAATATGTATCCGTTAAAAGCGCGTAAATCTTCCTCTTATACGTCCCTCCTCTGCCTTATTTCCCGTTCAGTCCACGCAAGGTTTATCCGCCAAGATCACCTTTGCTTCTTTTTAATGCTCATATTCATTCAATTAATCTAGGCTCTAATTCGTTTATATATTTATTTACTCAGTCTCGCTATCACTCTGCGCTTTTTTCATCTCTCCCAACGATTATCCCAGAGTCTAATTAGAAATCGATGGCGCTGGGCCGCCGGGTATTTGCAATGTGTTTGTGGACGTTGAGAACAATTCCCCGGACAGAGAAACCGGGAGAAGAAAGCGAGAGGAAGAGGAAACGCTACAGTAACGCCGCGCTGAACTCTGCACACCCACAAACACACACACACAGCCGGCTCCAGCGCTCGCAGCTATTCTTCTTACTAAAAAGCTGTTGGAAAGAAGAAGAAAAAAAAGAGAACAGCAACTCATGTAAAAGGGAGAAATGAAAAGAAAATCAGTTTTTAACGACGGACACGAGGGAATGCTGTGGAATAGCTGAGGAGTGTTTTCCCGTCTTTTAGGAAAACAAATAAATCCAGAGAGGAAACGCGCTTTAAGTTTAGATGATGGCCTTCAACCAACCCGGGAACCACGTCCTTATTATTATTATTATTATTATTATTATTATTATTATTATTATTATTATTATTATCGTCATTATTATTATTATTGTTTTATTATTATTATTATATTATTATATTATTATTAATAAATTAGTTGTTTATTTTACATTTGGAATCGAATTTATTGCGAATTTTCAAACAATTTTAGGCCTCAATATCGATTTGCACGACCTCATGATGTATTTAAAGTACTTATTATAGGCTATATTAGATCATTTGAACTTTTTCCCACTTTTTGTGACAAAAAACCTATGTGATGCAGTTTTGAACAGTTTCATGCCGCTTTCTCTGTGCGTAAAACTTCACGAATCAGTCATTTATCACTTTCCACTTGGCCGATTATGAGCCAAATTACATCAAACCTCCTCCTGCTTTCTCTATCTCTATCCTGTCCGATACTGTGTCTTAATCTCACGCTACCGATCCGGACACACTCTCGTGCTTTTGCGCCGAGCCCCATGCAGAAAAGTCAGTCTAGAAGCGACGTCTTAACGCCATTTACCGGAGCCAATCGAAGCTAACCGGATCACGGGCTGCCACACGATAAAACAAAGTGTTCCAAGTGGGGGGAAAGAAGAAAGCGCGGGAATGAGAGACTTTTATTAGTTCAGCCTTTACACCGCGCCGTGTTTACCGTCTGCGCTGCGCGTTTTATTGGCTCGCCCCGTAATCACTTTTACGCGCACTGTTGTCTTTGCGCACAGCGTGTTCATCATCCCCAATGAGATGCACGCGCGTTTCCCTTGACCCACCCGCTGAAGTGGCTCTCTCTCTCCCCCGTCAGGAAGTGTCATATCGGGAAACGTGGTGCTGGACTGTCACCCCCTCTCGCTTGATGAGGAAAAGTGAATCACTCGCGTTTTCTCCTTGTTGCTTCGCATTTCGTCAACCCCTGTGATCCTTTACTTGTGCCAAACCCATCATCTCGGGCTCCCAGTGAGTGTGTGCGTACCAGTGTGAAGTGCTCTGTAGTAGTATAGCCATATTTGAGACCTCGCATTTTCTGTCAGCCTGTCTTTCTTTCTCTCTCGCGCGCGCGCTCATTAAACGTCCCTCGCAAACACGCACACACTCGCTGACTCTCTCCCTGCAGTCTCCCTCTCCTCCTTCTCCTTCTTCTTCCTCCGCGCCTCACGCTCCCCTTGCCCGTGGCTATATGATCGTGAAAAATGTGTTTACAAAACTCGCTCTCTCGCAGATCAAACCGTACGGACGAATCAAAGACTTTGGAGAGAGGAGAGAGAGGCAGAGACGAAGGAGAAGTGTGTGAAAGAAACGCAGCCGCGCTGAGTTGTGCATGGAGAGGCCTGTTCATTTTAAAATTCTCTGTGTGTTATTCTGCTCCTTCTGAACGCATGTGTGTTTGGATGTCTGCCTGCATCTCCTTTGGTAATACAATATCTTTAAGGCCCCCAAAACAACTATCTGTGTCTCACAGTTAAACATGAGATAATGCAATATTGATGTCTCCTTGTCTTTGCTATAACGCAATCCTGGACCCATTCTGACTGGAAAAGGCAGCATGAGCCAATGGTGCTCTCCACTTAAAAGAATTACAGCGACCCTGTAATACATTTTGCATGGATGCTACACAAATATCCAGTACCCAGAGGAATAAAGTAGCAGTAGTTAAACTGCTGCACATGATGAATGTTCATTGGATGGAAAAGCCTCTCCATTTGCACTGACATGAAATGTAAATGTCCTCATGGGAACATGCTTTTGTGTAAAATGTGTAAAATATTCTGGTTCTCTTGGTTCTTTTTTAAGTCAAATGTTTATATTATAAATATAATATAGCAAGTATGAAATATATTCAATATTAACTAACAACATGCAGTGGAAAAGGTTCAGTGAATTTTAACTTGCGTATGCCCGATGCTTACTGCCTGCCAGTCGTTTTTTGTTTAAAACATGCTCAACTGAACAAGGAGTAAAAGTGTCTAATTTGATGGACAGTCTAAGTCTTTATACAGTCATTTCTCATAATGGAAGATAATTCCTTTAGTTCCGAAATACAATCATGGGAGATGTATACAGTATGTCCTCAAATGATATGTAACGTTCAGACAGAAGCTGTACTCACAAGGTCTAGAACAAACGTCCTCCTTTTCAAAATAGAGCTTGGAACATACGATGCCATTACACATGGGATTCTATTGGCATCTTGCCTTTTTGTTTTGTAGATTAAAGGCTGTATCAAAAGAATTCTACTCTTTATTAGCTTTCACAATTTTTACAAGACGCTCCACTTTTCTGTATGTTTCAAAAGCATAAACAGGCCCCTATATTAAATAGTTGCCTCTATCGCAGTTCCTCAGCTGTGTCACCACCATAATTGGAGATATCCACCGCAGGGCAGTGGACTCAAGCCCCTGAGGACACTTGGTTAATGATAAGCAGTTTTAACATTGCCATTAAAGTATAGTTGAGTACAAGCATTTGATTTGAGGCACTGCCTTGGACATAGATGTTGGGGACACTGGATAGTGGAGTGTCAGGAGCTGAAGTGAGGAGAGGAGGGGCAGACAGACAGTCCGGGGGAGCGATTATAGCAGGGTTTATGTATGAGCTATTGATTGAGTCGGTGGTGACTTCTTGAGTGGTTAATTCGGGAAGTGAGAGCGATAGAGAGAGCAACTCACGACCAGAGGGAGGGGTGCAGGGCTAAAGAGGGGGATCGAGTGTCATGGGGATGTGTGCAGACACAAGGAAGCAAGTGCATTTCCCTCTGCTCTAAAGTGTTAGGCAAAACAGACTCTATTGCATCCTAAAATACAACTGCCAAGGTGTAAGTATCATTCCATTTGGGTGGTTAGCAGCATGTGCACAGCAGATTTTTGGTTATATTATTCACAATAAACGTGTAATGATATTTTCATCAACAACAGGCATTTGTAGGCAGTATGTTTGTTAGTACTTATACAAAACCATAGCAAAAAGAGTTTATAACCCAAAGCCTGTGGCTTAATGCTAAAAAAGTTTAGTTAACTTAGGCCACAAATCATTTTGTCACCTAAATGCATTTTATAATGCAATTAATGCAAGTGGTGTTCTAAACAGCACATTTACGGATGAAAGCTCAATAGTCTACAAAATTAAATAACATTTTGTATCATTTTTGTCTGTCCCCTTGAGTTAGGCTACTACACACTCCTCACGTTCTGAACAGTCATGAATTTGGGCATCATCAAGTAATGGAGCCCATATTTATAGGCCTAGACCTGGACCATATTATGTAGACCTAATAATTGGCTATAATTAGAATGAATCAAACGTTTTCTTATCAATAACATTGAATTATTTATTATATTTTTTAATTGTATGATGAACGTAGGCTGTTGTTAAAAATATGCCACCCTAGGCCTGCTGCCTGGCTGTGATTTGCGTAATTTGGGCCTCGCCCCACAGTTTGGACACTCATCTAGCCCGATATTTTCCTATAGCCAATTTAACTTGGACTTTAGTGCGCAATTGGCCGGTCCTAACCACCTCTGCTCGCAGGATATCCTATAGTCAAATTGCTAAAAGCTGCCTGCTGTGTGCGCGTGTCGGCCCTAATGAGTGTTTGCGTACGCATGCGTCATGTGCGTGTGTGAAGGTCAGCTCGCCGGCGCAGTTTCTTTTCCTATTCCTCTTCCCTCTCGCGCAGGTTTTGATCTCTCAGCCGCGAGATCAAAGGCGCTCTCTGGCTATTAGTCAGCGCGAGCCATTGATCCCCCATCGATCCACGCGAGACACAGCCGCCCAGTGAACACCGCGCCGGGCTCCCCAAAGCTCCTCCCGCGCCTCGCTCCGGGAGAGGCACCACAGCGGAGAGGGAGGTGTGTGCGCCTCGCTCGGTGTTTCTACTGGCGCGGGTAGAGCCAAACTCCAGCGTTTTCTTTGCCGCGGGACATGAAACAATGAGGCTCGAGCCGGTTTTAATAAAGCGCGCTTTCCCTCCTTTCAACTCTGGCGCGAGGCGGACGAGCCGGCAGCGGAGAACGATCGATAATTAATGACGATGAATAATTTAACCCTATCGATTGATACTTTTTCTTCATCCTTTTCCCCTTCTTTTCCTTATTTTCTTACGACAGTCCATATCATACTAATAGCGTTGCTTTAGCATCTCCATTCAGCTCAGCTCTATAAACTTGTTGGATTTCTTCACCTTTCATCAAAGTCCACCTCGTTTCCTTATTTATCACAAGTTACAGGGTCTCGCGCTTTGTACATCGTTGAAGCTTCAAAACTAAAGTGGAGTTAATAATCAGCGAACAGAATACCAATTCTCAGCTTTTTTTTTTTTTAAGTTTTCAACTTTACAATCCATATAACACTCGAGTCCTAGTAGCCATCCTAGTGCCATCCCTTTATTTACAACAGTGCGTGTCAGGTGTTAACATTTCCTTATAGATCCGGGGAATCAATGTTGAAAGCCCTGCAGTCTAAACTTCACAGACTTTAAAATCGGTGGAACAATTGTTACGAATAATCATAATAAAACAAAATACATTAAAAAATATTCAGGCCACAAGCAGAAGCTTGAAATGCTATGTACTTTGTAGTTGAGTAGCAGGTGCCAGTGTCATGTATCACCTCGAGTTAGTCAAAATTAATTGCATATCGACTGGTTTAAGTGTTTCACATTTCAGTTTGTCAATGGTTGAATATGCCCTTTTTGCCATTGCTTTTCTTTACCTTTCCAAAGATACAAAGTGCTATGCCTGAAATAATTTCAGAAGTCAGGGAAACCCAAAACACAAAGTATTTTTTATAAATATAAAGCATTTTGATATTTAGTTTTAAAATTATTACTGTGGAAATGTAATGTATAACATTTAACAGGCACAACTAACTTCCAACTATAATGACAAAATGCATCCCTGTTACACCACGAAAAACTAGGGTAACTATGTGTTGACTTTTGGACGGACAGGATCTCCTCTAGTCCTGCAGATCACCCCTCCTTCCTCTTCGTGTGCAGTTCTCCTCTCCTTGCTCTAACAAACCCATCGCCGAGTCCCTCTGTTCTCGCTCCCCGAGGCTGACCAGTGTGTCAGAGCTAACCAGGGAGAGGAACAGAGATGCTCCAGCACGGGATTTTTCAGGGGCAACTAAAAAAAAAAGGAAGATGAGACACATGTAGTGAGTCTTTTTCATCTGCTGCAGAGGCCAGACTCTTCATGGCTCTCATTTCTTCTATCTTTTTATATCACAGGCCATCACTCTTCCTTCTTTAGACAGAGCTGGAGACATAATGTTGCCTGAATGTCAGCCGCCCCCCTCCTCTAACTCAGCAGTCACCCTGCAAAATGTAAAAGTGAGCTGCTGCTACATTGTGCTGCTCTTCACTACTGACACTTGCCTACTAACTCGCCTTCACAGCTCTAAATTTAGTACTGTAAAAACAGTATAAAACAACTCAAATGTGACTCTTTCTGACAAGTCAATTTACATTTGGATTCATCGCTCACACTGTAAAAGTTTCTCGTTTTCATGAAGTGACAGGAAGTACCAAAATCCATGCCTTAGAACTAATATTCTTTTCTAGCCAACTGGAAAAAAGTAGATTTAGATGTTGTCCTAAAGGGCTCTTAACTTTGTCAAGAGTTTGTTGAAAATACATATATAGAAAATTAATTACAAACCTGCAGAAATGTCACTTTTGTAGCCTTCTTCAATTAAACTCCAAGATCTCTTTTTTTTTTAATCAGCTCTTTTTGCTGTCATTTTCAAGGTTTTTAGCCAATATTTTTGAGAGTTATATTTCTTTCATAGAGACCATTTTGTGTGAGATGTATTTGCCATGTTTCGGCTGCTGCGAGCGTCTTCAGAACTGTGACTGATCTTGGTGACATGTGACATATCAGTTGTTGTTACCACCTGAGCCGTGGTCAGTCGGCGCGACCTTCCAGCTCCTACAGCCCAGTGGTCCTTGGAGAAGAGTGTCTTGTATGTGAGAGGAGGAACGTTCCTTCGTCCCTGGTGTCCATGCCTCGCTTTCTGAATTCAATCCAACCTTAAAGTGTGGCCTCCTTGATCCAGCTTTTGAACTTCTTGGTTGCAGCTCCTATGACCCAAGCCCGTCCCAGTCCATGTGGTATAGATGGCTAATCCTTTTACACTGCTCTGATATAGCACTTCTGAAGATGGCTCGCAGCTAGCAGCAGAAACATATCAAGGTAATACACATTGCTAAGAAAATGTTCTGTCTATAGTATCTATCAATCTTTAGGCCTATAGTATCTATTGTACACTGAAGTCAATATGAATTCACCAAAGTAAAATTATATTCTTGATATTCTAATTTTGCATATCTCAAAAACAACATTTTGGATATTATCCTGTTTTATGTATATCTATAAATATCTCCTATTTTTCTTCAGGGATTGATAGTGGTAGAAAGTGCATTGGTAAAAAATATATATATATATTTAAAAAATCCGTCTGTGTTTGATTTGCTATGACAACATTCTACCAGGGAATCCAAAATAGAGGGAAAAAAGTTCCAAGCTGAAGAATAGTAAAAGAGGAGTATTGAGGATGTCCCACAACATAAAGGCTTCACTTTTAAAAGAAGAGCATTGGGGGGAATAGGCACTGGGGAGACGAGAAGATATCAAAGTCGTATAAATACATTTTAGGGGGAAAAAAACCAAAAAACATGCTGCTTTCCAAGGTAACCGTTTACTCACACTTTCAAAACTTGACAGGATCCTTTTTTTCTCTAACAAAAACTCCACTCATCTCCCAGGCCTGACCTCCTCTGTAAACGTGAGGCTGTCCGTCCTTGTACTTGTACAAAGAAAAACCTGTCCCTAAAACATCCTACAGCAGCGCCTCACTGATGATCAAACGGCTCTTGACTCCTGCGCTCACCAGAGACTTTGTAGCGGGTTGAGTGTGCGCTGAGGTAGGCCTTGTGTGTGGGAGCAGCCTCTCTTTGAGCTCTCGGTGTGCTATTATCATAGTATTTACGGTAGCTCGATACTTCTGTTGTAGATGCTGCGGCCGGTGTCATCCGTCTTCCACGCCGCGTCGTACTGGTGGCCTCTTTGTGCAAGACTTAGCTTTTGTTTATGTGCCTGAAAATAAATAGTTGTTGTGGTTATTGTGTGCGGTTATTGTGCGGTTATTGTGTGCGGTTATCAGTGCACCAGAATCTTTCTCTTTGATAAACTAATTGCTGTTTCACTCTAAGAAGAAGGTCTGTATTGATTTGGTCAATAAATAGGCTCCATAGAGATCTTATTTGGTGGGCAATCAATAGTCAGTACCTTTACCTGAGAGATCCAAATTTACTATTCTTTTCACCGAGGCATGGCGGGAGCATACAGATAGACACATGCAGCCAATACTCATGGCGTTTTAATCCAAAAGTATTTATTACTTTGTTTTTGAGTTGTTACAGTGCTTTCTGGAAGCATCTAGTCTGTAAAGAAGAATGTTTTGGTATCTGGAGGGGGTGCGCTCATTTTAAAAAACATAGTAGAATGGACATGCTGGGATGAACGATAATAACTGCAATAATAACACCAAATTCTTTTCATATATTTTATCAATCGTAACATAGAGAGATTGCAATAGCAATCGTCAACATTTTATGTTATTATTACTAGTATTATTTTGTAGTTTTAAAAAAACTAAAATTGTACTCTGTAGAAAGTTTCTCTGGCATATGTCCGCCTTTGTATCTGTCTCATTTGTCCCAATGTCCGTCCATCATGTCCCTTTTAAAATTCAGTGCAAAAATTACTTTTGTCATTTTATAAATATCCAAAGTTATTTCAGTTCAGTCTTTGACTGTCGGCTCTGTCCCTGTCAGCATTCCCCTTGCTACGGCTTTTTTTTTTTGCTGCAGCCAAAAGTACATTTCACAGGTATCCATCTATCATTTTCATTACTGAAGTTTTATATCCAAAATACATTGTTTTAAAGTCAAATCAAATGTCTGTGTTGAAGACAGTCCGCAGTGCCTCATTAATCTTAGTCCAGTATTCCACACACACTATAGTATAGTATTCCATAGTGATGAACTATTGACAGTTTCTACAACAAGTAGTTCTTCCCTGTGAGTAATGTGTGACATTTTGTGGTTCCTATGCTTTATAAGTCATAACAGAATGTCCGTACTTTTCCCTTAGTTTTATATTTTATTTGTTCATTTTTCAAAAATGTTTTAAAACACAAGAAACAGAATAAGATCAGAGAGAACATAGAAAAACACAAAAAAGACATCCAAATAAAACTAAGGCACACCAAGTCCAAAACAAACCATTTAGTCCAGAGTCTCTCAACTTTGTCAAAATGTGATTATTTTTGTCCATTTTCCGTATGTCAAGAACAATGTCGGTCCAGTCCTTGAGCGTTGGCACAGGTCTTAAATCGAGTGGGATGATGATGTCAAAAACTGTAGCTCTTCATTGATCTCAGTCCAATATTTTTGAGCAACAGGACAGTCCCAAAACACATGATAATGGTTTGCCTCCTGGCCACCACAGTTTCTCAAACAGTTAGAATTTCCTTGTGAATAATGATCACTTTGACATGGTGGTATGAAAAAACATAACACAGTTTTCCAACAGAATTCCCTCCAAACATGGGATTTTGTGGTTCTCCACTAAGATATACATATATTTTCCCATTCTTCGTCAGTTAAAATGAAATTACCCTCACTTTCCCATTTATTTTTAATGTAATTAGTATAGTGGCTGTCCAAATTGTTAATACATTTATATCATTTAAATATTATTCCCCTGGAAAGTTCTGATTTATAAAAAAAAATTCTGTCAAATGGTTACAGTGGCCGTTGCTTAGTTTAATGTCTTGGTTATAATAACACCTTATTTGTAAATACCTATAAAAGCCCTGTTTCTCTAAGTCTAAGTTGTTTATATGGGTTTCTAGTACGTGTATAATATATATTTTTTCTTTCTATCTTTGACTGCTTAATTGGACCCAATGTTTTTTGTTTTCGGCTGCTATAGCTCGGTTGTCCAGTTCATCAGTCTTGGATTTGGTCAAATCTGCCTTTGTAATCTTATCAGTTATCTCTTGCAAAGCCACCATAATCACTGGGTCTATCTCGCTCCTGGTCTCCTCCGTTGTAGCGCCTAGCCCATACCCAGTGTGCGGAGGCAGGGGTTGTCGCGGCAGAGCCAGTTAGCTTAGCTGTAGGATGGTTAGCCTGGTTCTCCTTGGCGTTGTTCTTCTTGTTCAGTTTACTAAAATAAGCGTCTAAACTCATTACATGTCTGCTCCCACGCAGGAAAATCGAATCTCCCCAGGTGAACTCGTAATATAAACTGATAAATCCAACATATTCGACTGCAGCCCGACTAAGCTAGGCGGAAGTCTTATTTTTCCCATTTATCTTTTATATGCTCAGTAGAATTGTTGTTGAGTGTTGCCAACATTTTACAACCCCGAAGACCATTACACTCAAAAAGTCTTGATTTATTGCCAAGAAAAATAGGATAATGTTTTCTATGTAAATCTTTTTATACAAATTGGTGTAATGCCTCATTCTTCTTGTTGGACAATTCATGTGGCCTAAATTAAAGTGGGATGTTCTCTAAATAAGTGGGACAAGGCCGGGGACAGGGGCCTAAATGACAGGATGTGCAGGATGACCAAAAGAGAGACACCCTACCAACTCGGGATGTCACAATTATTAGGTTAACCGATAATCGTGATTATTCAGGTCACAATACAATCGTAAGAGAAATGTATTTAATTGTGACAATTTTAGAAGCAAAAGTCTTTTTACTACAATCTATCATCCAAAAAATAGACCTTAATGTAAAGAACTTTTTTATCTGTCTGTTCTTGTCAAATTTAACTTATGACAGACTTATTTTGTCTTTCAGAAAGTTAAATTTAATAAAGATGGTCACAGTAGCATGTCAGACCACGGGAATGAAAGCAAATTCAAGATTTCACTGTTGTTTGATCACAGTGTCAATAAGCGTGAATAATCGTTAAATCGTGATGTTTTTCCTAACAATAATCGTAACACTGCAATGTCATATTGTGACGTCCCTACTACTGACCTGTGCCTACTGGGGTTGTGTCAACGGGCCAGTCACTCACCTTTGAATGACGTGTGAGTGAGTGGTGGTTGTCGAACATTTTGTTGGTTTCTTGTCTTGTCAAGTGTGATATAAATCCAAACCATTCTTTTTTTTTTACATACATTTTCATTAAATTGGTGTTATGGCTTATATAAACTTGTTTGTAAAGTCAATAGATGAAGGAGAAAAACAACTGAATCTCCCTTTGAGCTGGGAATCTAACTTGCATTGCACTCTGACAAATGGGACATTTTTATATAATTATATTATAGTTATTATCTGTCATTGGCCCCATAGTGTTTGTATCTAAACCTCCTAGACCACTTGACGGCACCATCAGCCTTTGCTGCACCTCCTAAAGGTAAAGGCAGAGAGGTACTGAGCTTCTAATCAAGCTATGAGTAAATTGCGACTATAAACTCATTCTAGCATTTACCTGCATGTTAGTGATGGTTGTGTTTACTGTGCCTGCTCACTCTATCACAATCTGCCAGTGCTCATATCTGACAGCAGTGCATGCATGTGCGTGCACAAGTGTGTAGCGTATTCCCAGGACTGCTAGTTATAATGTTTCTGGGGGTGATGGGGGGAACTTGAAAGCCCTGCGCTGCCCAAATCAAAACTAACAAGGAAATGATGGGGGCTCCTTTATCTCCTCTCTGGCCTGGGGGTCCGAAAAGGGCGAGCATGCAGAGAGAGAAAACTATGGAGCGGGTGGGGTGGGAGAGAGAGAGAGAAGATGAGCAAGCGAGTAAAGGAGAGAGGAGGGGTGCGGCCCTGCTCAGCCCGGCTTCCTCTTTGATTTGTAAAAAATGTATTACCTCCGAAATCAAACGGAAAATTACTGCGCCAAAGAAGCAAAACACACTGAGCAGCAGTGAGCAATGAGAGGCAGTGGTGCGGATGTGGGCAGGGCTGACGAAAGTAGTAGTAGTAGTAGTAGTAGGTTTTTGAGTAGGAAGCAGGTGGGCAATAGGAAAGAGCTTCACCTGTTGGGGTTGAAGACTATCTGTAGATTGTTGGCAGCGCGTAGGCGTTTTAGCAATGATAGACCCTGATATATGTTGTACATAGGCTCCTCAGAGGCTGACTTACTCACTGTGGACCAGGAGAGAATGAATGAAACAGACTAAGCGCTACTGATGACCTGCAGCCCATAGGGAAGAGAAATGTATGGATTACTACCTCAAACACAAAGAAAGCACCATAACTGCACTCCGGTTACTCCAGAAGAGGACAAAAGATGATGGAACTGTATTCTCTAAAGCAAGAAGAAGGATTGTTTTATTCAGTTTAGGTGAAAGTAGGAAAATTCAGTGTTACGATTATTCACGATTATTGACACATAACAAAACAAAGTGAACTCCTTAATTTTCTTTCATTCACATTGTTCCAATAGTATGTGATCAGCTTTATGAAATCAAACCTTCTGAATGCAAAAGTAAAGTTATTATAATATAAACAGCAATATACAAAGCACTATACATTTAGGTGTATTGTTTTGGAGTACAGATTGAATTGAAATTACTTTATTTTGTTTCTAAAATTAGTTTGCGATTATGATTATCGACTAACTGAATAATCTTGACAACCCTAAACTGGAATTCTACATCAAGGTCAGGGTTGAATTAGAAGTTAACATTTGAGTGGGAGTCTTACAATGTTCCTTATTGGCTTTGATATCGCGACAGATATTATAGTCTTAATGAAGACAGCATGTGATGTTTATATAATCCGTAAACTGTAGCATGTACTGCAAATCTTCAACCTCACTTCTGAAGACACAGCGGTTTATGAAAGACTGATGAAAGCATGACTGCCAAACCAACCAACGTGTTAAGCGTTCTACTCAGGGACACAACAGCAGTGTGATCTGGGGAAGGGAAACAAACCAGTTACCCGTTTAAAAGGATGACAGCTGCATCCAAGTAGAGCAGCAAGATTAATCGCAATCGAATCGAAATCGCAATTTAGCAAATCGCAAAGACTGCAGTTTTTGAAGAACCATAATTTACTTTACAAACAGCAAAATATGTTTTATTCTGCATAGAAACTGATAACGGTAGTTTAGATCTGTACATACATGTTCTTAATACATGGTTCTTCATATTTCAGTATTTTTGTAAATGCTCCGAGACGGATTTAAAATGTTAACTTTGAACAGAATTTGATTATTACTTCACAAATTGCAAATCTAATCCTGTTTCACTCAAATGTATCCTTGGGTTTCAGAATAAGAGAAAAAAAATGCCCAAGCAAATTGCCAATGTAAAACAAAACATTTTATCTTTTGAATGGGGAAAAGTCGCCTTTTCAAAATGTCATCTATAACTGAAGCTGAAAAAGAAACTGAAACCCATGAATATCAGATCAATCATGGTGAAGTATTATGCAATTTGGAGATAACTTTGGAGTTACAACTGCACTGCCTCATATCAAGCTTTCCAATTGCAAACTCAAAATTGTAACAAAAACTGATGCATTATGGCAAAGCAACAGTTAAGAACAGAAATAAACTATCATTCTATAAGTGCAAAAGTCGGCCATATCACAGACCAATGCCAGTGCTCCATTTGAAGGCAGAAAAGAGGGTTTGAAAACAAGAAAGATGAAGAGGAGAGGGTGGAGAAGGCGCGAGGGGTTACAATCCAAAGGCTATGAGGAGGGCGAGCGTGAAAGTAAGAGAGAGAGAGAGAGAGAGAGAGAGAGAGGGAGAGAAATGCCTGGAGTTAGCAATAATAATTTATACAAACACACCTCAATAATTCACGTTCCATTTCAATGCTGCAGGGAAAATCCAAAATTCACAGAGCATAATTAAATAGAGGCAGAAGAGGAGGCTGAGGTAGTGAGGCCAGCATAGACAGCAGTGTAACGGCAGGGCATCGCTTCCATCTGAGCTTTGTAAAACAAGACCAGATCAAATGGGATATCCAATAGACTACACTGTCACGCGGACACTGAAGAGAGCTAATCCTGTCAGAAGATGTCTATATGCGTAAGCTAGGGAGAGACACTTGTTTGGTGGTGGTTAATAAGGTGGAGACTAAATATGTGCTTTACAGCTGCCACTAAGTTTACTTTCAACACTTTCAACAGTTTTTCACTTACTCATGATTAAAGGTGCAGTATGAAACATTTCTGGTGGAGGGTCTGCCACCTCATTGTCTCCATGGAAACTAACCTTAACCTTGTGTTCATCATCGAAAGAAACCGATGCACAGATGCTTTTTCGACTAAAAGGGGGCATGGCCTGGCATGGCAAATCCCCTAAAATTATAGGGTATCCACAAGCTCAAGGGAATTCATGAGAAAACAAGTACCAGAAAATGGCGTATTTAATAAAAGTAAAAATAAACTCATGATTTGCTCTCAAAACTCCAAAGAAAACCTCATCACCAGGTCACTAATAGGTGGACTCCAGTCCGAATCCGGACCCAAGCGCCTTTCTCATCTGGACCCAAACCTCTGACACTAAACTTTTGAGTCAACCGCATTCATGGAGAAGGAGCGGTGCAGCCTCCTTGTGCCAGAGATGTGCGTATTTTAAGAAATTGTTAAAAATGAACAGGTAGTCCACGTCTTTTGTTCATTTCCCCTCGCCCTCTCGCTCCAAACACACAGGAGCCCAACACAGGAAGAACAGAGCAGACATGGAGGTAGGCGACGCGGGTAGGCAGACAGTATGTTAAGCTGCAAAATGAGGTGTGTTATGTTACAATCTGACACACGAAACACGAGACCATGGTCACTGTCAGCCCTTCATGAGCTGGCCCAATTCATCCTGCTATGAAATTATGCCTTTTTGGCCCGACCCGCACCATGAGCTCGCTGCCCGTGCGTCACCGTTTGTCAGATCACAACACGCCGTCAGAAAGATTTTACAGTTGGAGATCAGTTTTGATGTCTGTTTTATTCTGACCAAATAAGAAAGAAGCGCAGCGCTGACTGATGAGAGAGAGATATATATTCTACTATAAAACTAGTATAACAGAAACGCAGTGATGTTCCGGACCTTGGCTTGTGGAAATTCTCTTAAACTGGACCTCAGTGAAAGTTTATTAGTGACGTCTGCCTTATACCAATGAAATATTTAGTTAATTAATGAAAATCTGTTTTGACTGAGACAGCATCGACCGATTAATCGACAAAGCGAGGCCTACAGCTCTGATGGAGACGAGAAGGTGGTGGACCATCCACCAGAAAAGTTACATAGTACACCTTATATATTTGATAAAAAGGAATAAAAATGAAAAATAATTTGTGAAGATATTATTCAACTAATTTGTATTCCTTCAAAATGTATCAAAACTGTAGGATTTCAAAAATACTCAAGGTTATGAAGGTACTTAGTTATGATCTACTTTTTTGATACTGTTAAAATTAGAACTCACTTTGCGATGCTTATTCTTACATCATCTCAATGCTTAACAATGTCAATCATGAACTATATTTATATCTTTATAACTTTACCTAACACTTAACTAGTCTTAAGTTAGAAGTCCACCTCACCTTCATTTCAAAATAACACTATCCTATAATCAATTAAACAGCACTAGCTTTAATGAATAAATGGCTGAGGGTGGAGGCGTTCTTCAAAGTTTGATGTAATCCCTCCTGTTCTAAACGCACTACGGGGATGTCCACCGTGTTGCATCAGACACAGCCTCAGGTGGCCACACAAGATCCCATCCATCAAGCAGCTGGTCTGCAGACATATAAAACATAACCTTGCCATATTTCACAATCGATTTAAGGTATGTTTATGAAAGCCTCATGCCCTTATGCAACACCTTCATATTTGGCTGAACTTCTCCTCAAGTTTGAAAAAAGTGCGATATGGGCAACTTGGTAATGTGATTTTATTTATTTTTTAAAGGTGAGTGATTTAGGTCTTCAAATTTCTTATGTGGTCATCTTTTTGCAGGTGTTGCAGAGGCATGGACTGCAACTGTGTCAGTGATCTGCTGCTGCCCCCGGTGCCCACCCTTTGGACGCCAGGTCAGTTCATCAAACCATCTTCACTGTGCAATGGTGAGTTGTGGGATTCTGTCCTAGAAAATACACACACACACACACACACACACACACACACGCACCTTTTTTAAGTTTTAGATACCTGTAGTAGTACAACAGTGTTAATGTCAATGTATGTAAGTGTATAGTAATACTAATATGTATAGTGTATACTGTATGTCTGTTGTAGTTTGGTATGTACTTGTCTTGTAAAAGATAGACACTACATATGTGTGTAATTTTTTATTGTTTGATCATGTGCATTTTCCCCCCTTCAACGCTGCATTCTTTTGCAAGTTATAAAGTACAAAGTAGTCCAATTATGCTCATTAGGTCTTCACATTTTTATAAGTTTAGCATTCTCATAGTCATACCTGTAGATTTATGTCATACTTAGACATGTTTTTTTTTTATTTTAGTGTCGTATCCGCTCTCTGCTGAGCAGTTGTAACACTAAAATACCGGTCTGACTGTAAAATACCTAAACTTAAGTTATACAAAGGCTATGTTCACGCTTGCTCACACACTACATCAAAGTAGAAATCAGACAGATACTACTCCTGGAATTAAATCATGAATAGACCAGGACTAGAGTAGGACCAAACCAAGTCTGCATTTGGACTAAACTGGGTTCAAAGCAGGATAATACCCATACACACATAAGAGCATGGCCAATACAGAGATTGTTAAATTACCGTAATATGATTTTTGGGATTGGGATGTTTGATTTTCCTACAGCCAATTGACTCTTAGGGCCTCTCTGAACACCAATCACTTGTCACATTCATACATTTGCAGGGTGTCTTGCCCAAAGTATCCAGGAATACAGCCACAGTATGCCCTTCACTTTTGTGGGTCATATTACAGTCACATTTGTCAAATACCTAAACCTCAACTAATACATTTAATGATATGTTTTTAACCCATGTCTGTTGAACTGAGAACCAAACTAAAACAGACTAAACCAGGGACTAAAACAGGACTAAAACAGGACTAAACCAGGACTAAACCAGAACTAAACCAGGGACAAAACCAGGACCAAACCAGGGACAAAACTAGGGACTAAACAAGGAACTAAAACAGAACTAAAGTAGGACAAAACCAGGGACAAAACCAGAATTAATATTGTAACACACAATATCATCTGAATATCATAATTAGGATACTCCAAAAAGTCGAGTTATTAATTTGTATCAAACCAATCTTCTGGGGTTTGGTAGACAAATGTATTGCTGCCTATCTGGCCTTATCAAAATTCACATGTATTTTATCCAAAATAGCGTCCAGGGAAACATGGATAATTTAGCTTCTGCATGTTTTCATTACCCTTTAAATAAGTAAATTTGACTTGATATAAGCGCATCTGTTTTTAGCAGGCTGGTTAACGGCAGGGTCACAGGAGGCTTAGTAAACCGACCAACACTTAAACTCACCCATAACGTGCATAGCCTTAGCTTTTAGGATTCAGACCCGGGCTACATCAATCCACCAGAGCTGTCATCATCCGGCTGACCAATCTGTTGAAGCTTGAGGGCATTAACGCAGGTTCACATTGCTCTAGGCAGATGCTGTGATATTAAACACATCATCCCTCACCTTCAGCAGCCATCAGTCATCCGGACAGCAACTCCCCCCGGTGTACAACTTAAACAAACAACATCTTCTTCTGTTTCTATCCAGGCTTCGCTTTCCCAGATTGGGCCTACAAGCCAGAGTCCAGCCCAGGGTCTAGACAGATCCAACTGTGGCACTTCATTTTGGAGTTGCTGCAGAAGGAGGAGTACCAAGGGGTGATCGCATGGCAGGGCGACTACGGGGAGTTTGTCATCAAAGACCCGGACGAGGTGGCCCGGCTGTGGGGGATCAGGAAGTGCAAGCCACACATGAACTATGACAAGCTGAGCAGAGCGCTGAGGTACGATGGGATGGCGTTTTGTTGTCCTCTCACAAATGATGCATCACATGTCTAGTGGTAGTCAGGAATTTAATTAGCTGATGTTAGTCAATATCAGGTTTTTATAATCATTTTATTTGATTGGGAAATTTTGCAAATTATTAGGTAAAGTAAGATTTAGTAAACTCCTCAAAATGTCTCTATCATAAGTAAAAAGGTGGGACTTTGTTGTTGGGGTATCGTAATGAAAAGTTTACCACTGAGCTACCAAATAAAAATTCAATAAGGATTTCAAATTGAAGGCCTGGTTTGAAATAACTTAGAACATAGAAAACAGCTTGGCACCAAACTCGATGATTAAAACAATAGCACTTAGCCCTGCGTAGTGTTCTCTTATGCAAATATCCCACCAGCAGTGCCGGCCCCCCTCCACTGCGTTCCTTTGGCCTCTTGTTAATGGGGACTGTCGTCAGAGTCTAATTGTTATGAATTGGCTGGGGCCACAATTAGCCTTCTTAATTAGCCTCACTTAATTGCTCAATTAAGGGCCACGGCACAATTGCCACGCAAAGCAAAACTCATACACATGATTGCACTGGATACGGACGCCCTGTTTGTTGATATGGTGCATAATGAAGGGTTGTGGGCTTGTGTGTAATGCTGAGGTTGTCTAATGCATTATATATGCTAAAGACCAGGAATCTGCATGTCCTCCTGGTTTCCTTAGGGCGGCGGGATTTGGGGAACATATCTAATTGCTATTTTTCTGACAAACATTGCGAACGAGATTAGATTTGCTCCTGAAACATTTGAGAGAAGACTGAACATGAACTACTAAACAATTATTCCCTGGATTTCAGGTTGTTGTTTGTAGGGGACATTCTATTACCTGAATAATTGCAGTATTTGCTGTTTGATAACTGCACCAATTAAAATTGCAATTTCGATTTGATTGTGGTATAATTGTGCAGCCCGACGCCCTTACAATGTTGCATCCAAAAAGTATGCGTATAGTTGAATTAGTAAATCCAAAATGCCCATCGTTTTCTGTCAATGTCTGTAGGTTTTAGCCTTGTGAAAAAAGCCTATGCCAGTTGTAAAAGGAAATTAGCTGCTCCAAATTCACACCCCTAAACTTGACATCGCCCCAGTCTGAACACTGCATTCTGCCTAAACCAGACGGTGCCATGTTTTGCGAGCGTGGCATCCTGACAGACAGTCCTACGTGACACCTCAGTGGGTGGCACAGGAAACTGGCATGACGACTGGCTTAGCACGCCCACTGGGAAACACCTGAGGCCGTTGTCATGGAGATGGCACTTGTTGTGAATGTGCTTTTATGCTGCAGGGCCATGTGTACGTTCACACATCACCTGAGCTCAGGAGGCAAACTGTTGTTGATCCCCTCAATTACATTTGGATGGAAGAACATGTCTTTCAGTTGTATCTGGAATGTTTCCCTAAAAGCATAAAATGTTGTTTGCAATTGTCAAGTTTTACACAATTTTATAATTACTTTCATTTGAAGGTAATATTTTTTGATTATTATCATTGATTAGTTAAAAAAAAAAAATATATATATATATATATATATATATATATATATATATATATATATATATTATATATATATATATATATATATATATATATATCTCTTACTGAACAAAATAATGCATATTAATGGAATTTGCAATTTTTAGCAACTAAGTCACCCTTCATATACACCAAACAATAAATAATATTGTAATAAATGCATGTAGCCTAATTTCTTTCTTCAAATTAGAGTGGCAGCAATTGTGTCTCTAACTATCGACAAATAAGCAAGATCGATATGTCAAATCATCAAGAGTAGGTTATTTTTATTATGCCACATTTTTGTCTGTATCTCCTTAAGTATGCAGTCTTTGCAAGGACTTTTTGACTTTTCCTTTGCAAACGGCTGAATAAAATATTCCTTAAAAGCGGCACAATGTATTGAATGAAGGTGGTGAGACGTGAATTGATCTCAGGAAGGAGGAGAAGCATAAAAACAGTGGGAAATCAGCATAACCCCAGCCCTACAGCGCTCCACTCCACTTGTTTGCTTATTCCTTCTTGCTAACAATACCAAACACAAAACCTTGATGTGAGCTTTATTCTAATCCTCTCCTCCTCTTTTCCTTTTCCTCTTCCTTTTTCCTTTATCCTTTCACTGCACCGCCCTCATGTCTCCTTTTCTTGCCTGTCTGCAGGTATTACTACAACAAGCGCATTTTGCACAAAACCAAAGGGAAACGCTTCACGTACAAGTTCAACTTCAGTAAAGTGGTGTTGGTCAACTATCCCATTCTGGACATGGCCAACTCTCCGTTCTTTCTGGCCCAGAATCACTTCAACGGAGGTTCCACAGCACCGGATTGTAGTCCAGAGGTATGACTATAAACATCTATGCCACTGCTAATTGTCAATACGGTTATCATAAATATCTTTGATTCAATCAACTGTGGCTAAAAAGTGTTCATCAATCAGTATTGAGAAAGGGTCTTAGTAGCTCCCCAATTCAAAGTCTATTAGATGAAGCGATATTGACAAAAATGTATACCTCAGTTATTTTTTGTTTACGATTGACTATATTCAAATGGTAATGTTGTAATTCACCCGAGATATTTGGTCTAAAATACCTGATTTGTACAATGCTTTTCAGGACACAAAATCACGCACACATAACACAAACATAGATAATGGAGCAGTGGGATTTGTGACTACTACACAGCTTTAATTATAGATTTTATAGTCAATATTCAAATTTTGCATGTCTCCAAACCAACAATTGCGATATACATTTTTCGATATTCCTCCCACCTCTACAGTGAAGATGAAAATCCATATGATTTCAATAATGCATAAAAACAGAATCTATATAAAACGGTGTATGCGACTCAATGTCAGGTTTAAGTAATTCTTTGAGTTTGTAATTGCAATGGCAAAGTGGGTTTTGTGTTATGACAAATATTTGTATATATAAAATACTTTTACTAATACTTTGGAAAGGACAAATATGTTACTGTATTTATATAATTTCACATCCAGTACCTAAAACTAATCTCAAACATGGGAGCGTGAAAAGTGAACAATATAGATATTACCTCAATAATTCATTACTATTGGTGTAATTCACTTTACAACACCGTAGTATTTCCAGGTCCCTGCTGTGCCACGGCTCAGTGTGTGAACATCGGTGATATTTATTGTATCTATCTTTTATTCCCCACCTCTAATGGTGATCGGAATAGAATAGAGATCACTGAGGATTTGCCCTGAGAGATTTTGAAATTTTAACTTGAATTGTATGTGAACCGCGCAGAGAGACGTAAAATGTAACATCCAGGCTTGTCGGCGGAAGAAAGACGTTTTGAGTAAACTGTATATAAATAAATAACAAATCAATTTCGATGTTTTCTCTTCTCCTAAAATGACAAAGACGTAATGTAACAAACGCTGTCATTCTAAAAGTATGTCAAATGTGTAAAGTAAAACAGAATAAAGTAAGTATGCAATACACAAACCCTTTCACCGCTTTTGGCATTTCACACTTAATGGGCAAAATTAGTCCAAATTTATGGGCAACAATGTATATTTTCGTGGTATTTATGGTGTTGCAAATTAAATATTTCCTAATTTAAAAAATCTAAATAGTATCAAATTTTTTTTAATACGCATTTGAGTCACAGCAGGAAAGGAAATTAGCATTGTTTTTGTCTGAATGTCTTGGACGATCATCAAAACCAAGCATTTCTTTCCTTCTTACAACTTCTTCAAAATGTACTACTGGCATAACATTTTACATTAGATAACACTCCTTTAATTTACTTTCTTTCTTTATCATTTTTTCTCTCAACGGTTAAAAGTTAAAAGCGCTGAAGTTAAAAGTACAGTGGAAAGGACCCATCCATCACTCTTGTTAAGTCCGGATCAGGCCTTCTGCGTGTGTGAAGGAGACGGAGCAGCGGCGGTGGTTTTAACTTGTCCTTAAAACAAAGACGAACATGTTATCCCCCCCTCATCCCGCTGTCCCGATGCCGTATCCATGTGTCATCGATTGAAAATGAAAGCCATACAAAGCAAAGGGCTCGCGTCAGATCAGATCAATGGGAGGTCATTAATGCGGTTTGTTAAGCAACCCGGATCTTTGGCAGCTTGGGAGTACAGTCTGCAGACTTGGAGGGCCGTCGGGGTGACAGATACTATTGATCCACACATGAAAAAACACCTCCTTTGTCCCACCTGATTTGACTGTTCTATTTGTTCAACCTCCTGGAAGAAATAATAACAAATACACACTGTAATTAAGTCATTTTCAATACGTATTTGAGAGGAATGTCTTTGTTTTGTGGACATTTTTTAGATCAAAAAATGAAAAACAGACCCTCCAAAAAGTACTTTTTGTAGTTTTAAGTATTTAAACTGAATGCTTCAGAAACAACAAAACTAATTCTTGTCTTGCTCAGAGTTGGTGGCAATGATGCCTCCTATATAAAAGTCATTAAGTCACTAAACAGCAGCATTAGGGGTGGGCAAGACTTACAAAAATAAATATCGCTGCATTTTTTTGGAGTATCCTGATAATGATAGTCAGATGATATAACACAGAAATGTGTTAAGTAAGGTTTTATTATCAGAAAAAAATGCCCAGAAATATAACCATATACCCTTATTTAAAGTTTATATCAAGACTTCTTATAATTTAAATTTTTTATCAGCTTTTTGGTATTTTAATTTTTTTTACTATAAAGACTATACTCATATCTTCAAAACAACATTCACAACATTTCCTAAATTTCGATATTTAGCCCAACCCCACACCAGTATCTTTAAAATAATATGCACTAAAGGGCAGTTTTTATTAGACATTTTTACATTGTAGTTCAGTATGTTTACCATTATTCCACTTTACACTTTCACTCCTCAAATTGTACAAAATATTACAAACACACTATACTAAACAGCACATGAAAACTATTTTATCCTTCCATAAACTTAAGCGCTGGCCTCCATCTGACTCCTCATGTCTTTGAACGCCCCATTGGCCCCCTCCCCTTTTCTCAAATCCCAATCCCTGGACGCTCCTTTTCATCCTGCCCTTGCTCCGTCTCTGTCTCTGTTTGCATCACACTCCGCAGGGTGCCGCTTGTCAACATACGTCTTTAACCTTGCGGCGACATATGGCGACGGATTTGAATGAATACATGCATCCATTTAGGAAGTCTTCTGTATCCAGCTAATTTTGTGTCTATTTCATCTGCTTCTCTTATTGTTTAGGCTATACAGTCGCTGTTTCCACGTTTGCCAGACTCCAGCAGAGCCACTTCCTTGTTTGATCGAAGTACTGCTGCAGCGGGGCCTGAAGGAGACAAGCTGAGGCTGGACTCGCTACCTTTCCTTGGTTCAGGTGAGATGTAACAGCAATAAAAATAAATATAATAAAACAAAACAATGAAAATAATAATGGTTAAAGGACACATATTATGCTTTTTTTGTATTTTAGTGATAAACTATAGCATACATGGATTATTATTTTATTCATTGTAAACTGTTAAATTGATCTAAAATAGCTTAATAATAGAAATAGGACCATTGACTCCCTGTTAAAATGCAAAATTAATTGGATCCGCCTCTTCATAATGGCCTTTTAATATAGCAAGCAGTGGATTTTCTGTTTGTTTTTTTTGTTTTGTTTTTTTACACAACATTCCTGAACCTTACATTTATGACCCAGTCAGATTTTTATATAAAATTTGTAGGGCATAAGGGGTAGAGTAAAAACTGTCCCAGAGAAATAACGATACAGGATTACTCAAACATGCAAGAATCATTCTAAATACAACTCTGGGTACACTAATGATAAGGGAACATTGTCATAAATTGATTAAAAGCTCATAAAGGTTGATTTAGCATAATATGTCTCCTTTAACACTCTCTCGCCTATCAGAAAAGATAAGATGTTGGTTTGGAAAATGCTATGCTGTCCTTTCACCACACTGTTCAAAGATCTGCATGTGTTACAAGTCAACACAAAAAGCATTCAAAATACCCATACCAGCAGCTCTGCATGTACAAAGAAGGACATGTTTCCTAAAAAGAAAGCGAGGAGACAGAGAGAAGGCAGAGAAATGCGGATGCGCTGAGGCAGTAACATTTATTGTGAAAGGAAATGGGAGAGATGGCTGTCCCAGTGCAGCCCAGAGTCAGGCAGCGCTGCAGGTGAGAGCAGCCAGGTTAGCTTCTGAATTATGCACATCCTTGTTTGTAAGAACAAGTTGCAAAGAATTCTTCCACCACCGAAACCAACATTACATTTTTCCTGCTCTGTTGTCACATGTGAGTGTCAACAACCGCGACTAGGGATTCTTTTAGCTTGATTGACACGGCATGTTCATTAATTTATGGCCTTCTGGAACATATGTGCATCAGAATGTGTATGAGTTGTGCTACAGCTCCGGGTGAACTTCATGCACTTCTTATCACACAAGCTGCCCCCTCCCACCCTGTTTGTCCTCAGGTCCTTTCCCCCCTCTCCTTCCCATCTCACCCTCCTCTCCCTCCCCTGTGTCCCCGCTGTCCTAATCCCTTCCCAGGCAGGAAGGCCCTAATTGAGGGTGCAGGCTTGAGTTTGTGGCCTGTGGGCGCCCATTACTGTGTTTTCATAAGCAAGTGAGGCCTGCCTGACTGATTCAATATTCATGTGTCTGCCAGCTACTCCCGGCCCAGCACGCCCAGACTCCTCCACTGTCAAATTAGCCCTGCATAGTAAATAACAGGAGTGGAGGATAGGGAAAGGGTAAGGCAAGAAAGAGGGGAGGAGATGAGAGCGACACACAGAATCTTTGAGTCGGTTGTCAGTTGGAAGGAAGTGCAGTTGGTAGTGAGGCAATGCTTTTGTTTGTGCATTAAAATTGAATTGCTGCATCACCTCAGATTTATACTTTCCCCAAGGTTGTGAGATAATGCTCGCATGGAACTCAAGTCAGATAGCATGGGATATTTAATTTGCAGCACATTAAACATAATTCTTTCATAATTGAAAGTGATACAAACATGTCAAAACAATGCAGTCATAGTTTCCTCCCTGTCAGTTTCTTCACTTTCACAATAGAAACAACTATGTTCCTCTGGAATACTAGAAATCTCTACAAACAAAAAAACCTACAATAATTGTATCAATTTATTAGATCTGCACAGCCGTGTCTGTCCACATGTGGTTCTCTGAAGTGCTACACTATTGGCATGCATAAATGAACCATCACATTAATGTTGAAAGTAACCGTGCCAGAATTGGCCCCTGTGGCTTCTGATTAGACTTGCTAATATTGCAGAGCATAATTAGAGAACATTCTTGGATGTTGTATGCCAGGAAACCTTTGCCCTCCTGAGCTAACCCTTTCTGTTTCCTGTTCTGTCCTATAGGTGCCCCGTGCTACTCCAAACCCCCATCCCTGCTGGGTCCCTACCCGCGCAGCCCACCCTTCGACTATCCATGGGGCTTCAACCCCTACCTCCCAGGGGCCTTTTCTCTCAACAACTGCCCCAAACTGCCCCCTGGCTCCCTTTACCCCTCCCAGTTCTACCCCAACCCTTTACAGAGCAGCCTCTCCCAGCTGCCTAACCCTTTCTCCTCGCTGCTGCCCCCGGGAGAGGCAGGCAGCGGGGGCGATCGGGGCCAAACGGGCGGGACAAACGGCACGGCGGGTGGTCAGCCCCCCAGACTGTGCCTCCCACCCTACCCGGGGAGCCTGCCTTTGGGACGCTCGGATATCGGAAACGGGACAGCGCTGGGGGAGAGAGACAGGGTGGAGCCAACTACTCCAGTCCTGGGATTGGGACTCGGGGCGGTGGGTGTCGGGACTGGCAGCGACCGGCAGAGTCCCACCGAGAGGAGAAGTGGAGGAGGGGTGAAAGCAGACCCCGAATCGGACTCAGATCTGGAGATTACAGATCTAAGCGACTGCAGCTCGGAGAACGAAAATGACGAGTTCAACGTGGGTAAAAGTAGTTTGAATCGAGACAGGCCCCAGATCGTTTTGGATGGAAAGAAGGGGAGTGCTCTGCCTCCTGTCTCCTCTCTACCGCCGGTGCCAGTGTCCCCTCACCCTCTGAAGAGCTTGATGCCCATCAGTCCTCCACCGCCCTCCCTGCCTCCCTCACTCTCCCCCGCTTTGGCTCTACGCGACAGGCACAGGGAGACAGACACTCTCAAAATGATACGCAGCTAATACTTTGTCAGCCATCTTGTCATCTGCTCTGAAATACTCTCTTTTTCTCTCCTTTTTATTGGTCAAAGACACTGTCCTGCACCAGATGATCCCGTTCGAATTTTGGCCACATATGTATGGACTCCATAAATGACAAACTTTGACCATATTTTTGACACACGTGAAATTATAGGCCGTATTATCTGGAGGTGCAAGCATGACGGTACAACCATTTTGTATTTTGAGTTCTAATGTTTTTTTGTGGGTCTGTTTAGTGCACTTTGCAATTTTCTAAGCAGTGATTGAAGGCATTGAGGTGGTAAATTACAACTCTGCTTTCCCCTTGTCTTGACAAACATTAACAAACAACATCCCAATACTAACATTTCAGAACACGTAATTGTCAGATCGATCCAATGTTTTTACACTTTTGTCCTGTAATTCTCCAGTGTTAGCTCTTGCGGCTTGAAGATGTGGTCAAATACTACCCCCTAGTGGACACTTTCAAGTCTTCTGTTTGGTTTTTTTTCTGTGTTGGAAACTTCTCCAGAGTTGCATCTTTATAATAATGTTTTTATTTATATTGTTAAAATGCATATTTATGCTAACGTGGTATACTGTGAATATTTATTTGTGATCAAAGGCATTTGCTGCACATATTTGAAAGGAAAGAAAAAGAGAAAAGGACAGTTTCTTCAATCTATAATTTGAATGAAAATTTCTGTGTATATATTTTAAAATTGTGTACATTACATTAATTATTATGACTATGATAAATTAAGCTGTATTGTTGTTGTATGTGTATTTAAAATGTTGGAAAATTATAAGCGTGTGTATCAAAGTTTAAATTATTAATGGCAGATGAGCTGATGTTTTTCTATGAGCAGGACACAGTGGAATTGTCCAACTTCCTCAGCCCGGGTTAATTGTGCCCTATGGTCATTTTCATCTAATACACAAACCCTTTGGGTCGCTAGATTTATTTTTATAGCTTACATTCAGCCTGTGTACTATAATTAGTCAAATGTGAATAATATTGGCTTTCTTGTTAAATTCTCCCTCCTAAATCTGTTTTGATTATTTTTGCAATCAATGCATTTTGTCTATGCCAGCAGCAAGGCCACTGGGTTTGCTCAAGGACATTTAACAGACGAAAGTGATATAACGTACACATCCACAGCAGTTTTACTATACGATTCTGATGGTCAGTGTCCTTGGTTCCGTTTCAAGTGTACAGCTTCATTGCATCTGTTGCCTCTGGTACAGTCTTCAATAAGTCGTGAACGCCCTAAATGTAAAGTTAATGTAATGTTTGTTGAGTTGCTCCAGAAAATGGTTTACAGTCACCTTCATAAGAAAAACAAGCCAAATTTGATCGAGTTGGGACAGCGTGAAAAATGTAAATAAAAGACAACTAAATATTATAATATTTTATTTCAAACACACTATAAACAATTGATCAGGTGATGAAACTAAAACAATGTATGAAAACCCAATTGTCCCTCTAGATTGTGAGCACCAAATGATTGATCATTATTTATGTCTATTTGGCTTCTTCTTGATCTGGTACAATTTACCAGTGTGATAAAGTTACATATTCACAATATTCTCTGTATATATTTGCCAAATAAGAATTACATAATTTTTTAATGTACTGGAGTAGGCTTCCAGTACACCCAATAGAAATGTTTCCTTGCCATGGAATGGTATAAAATGTCTCAGTTTCAATGGGATGGGATATAATCCCACCGCTCTTACATTTTCCAGATTGTCCCACATTGAGTGAATTAGGTTTGTCCACTGACAGCTGTAAATATCCTTTGTGTGTGTGTGTATGTGTGAAGACATCCAACCTGACAATGCAGTGGTTCTACCTGTCATCTCTCTTTGTTTTACTGTAAAGAGGAATAAATGAAAAGTGCAAAAAAGAAAAGATTAATATCTTCAAAGCAATAAACATTATTCTGGATATATAGTGGGTTGTCATTTTGTCTACATTTTAGAGCCATAATGAACTCAGGGGTAAGCTTTTATAACAGATCCCAACACATTAAAGTTTTCTATGTAGTAAAATGACAGGCAACACTTGTTTCACATCACCACTACAATCCACTGATAGGTGGTTTGAACCTGCCTTTATTATAGGACTATCTCTGTTCCATTTAAGAGAAGCGGCACTGAATGACAGTTTGTTCACCGAATGTGCTGATGCCTGCTGACACTTAAATGTCGACCATTAGAAAACCTTTTATCATCAAAGAAGAAATTACACAATGGGAGAGAAGTAGTTTTACTTTGAGCTAGAACAATTTAGAGGGACAATAACAAGAAAAGGAGATTTAGCCGAGCAGATAACGGTCATCTTAGAAAATATCCCATCATCAAGAAACATCTATCAAAGTACCCTACTTCCTTAAATATTACAATCACTACATAAATTGCCATGGCATTGTACTATAGTGAACCATCTGGGGTCTGGAAATATGCCTCAAACTAAAGGCTGCCACTGCTCCTGCTCTCCTAAACTTATGATATAGGCATATGTGGTGTGTTGTCTGCCACTAAAGAGACCAATATGTATAGGCCTATAGGCCTTTCCATTACAGCAATACAAGTCAAAGACCTAATAATAATAATAATACAAACTAAACTTTGGAGTTCAGAGTCACAGACGTATTAGAGCTATTCAACAGCAAACCCTGCTGTCCTTTTCCTTTTTGTCAAGAGTCACAAGATCAAACAAAAAATTGAACCCGATAATAAGACCACTCACTACCCATACACGTATGTTGTACTTACCACATGACATAGCCTGTGAAAAACTATAAAGATGAATGTTTTCAAATAGAGACCAAATGCTGTAACAAATAGTGCAGCCTTTATTCAAACAAGAAAGATGTATTGTAATAGCTTTTATTCTGCGTGAGTGAGGTTAATTTATTCATATATTTTTATACAACGCTCACTTGTTCTTCCCAGCCTAGTGTTATCCTAAAGGATCCAGACTGGCTATCTCAACTGTAATTATTACAATTACTACAATTGTAGAAAAAGATTTCATTCTAGTCATCTGGACCTTGTTTTACCTGTAACAAATTTTCTTTGCAACAGCCCTGCAATTTGTGCTGAATGCAGCTCCCTCATCACCGATGAGCACCTGATTAACATATGCCTGGCCTGTACTGTTTCCAAACCAGGGTTTCAAAACGCTTACAATCTTCACCGCAGGGAGAAGAGGAGTTAAGGGGGCAATTTTTGTTTTAAAAAAAAAGAGAATCCTTATTAAAACAGAAATAAAAAATAAAAAAAGTAGTTACCATTGTTTTTACCTGACAATAAAAATGCATTATATTTTCTTCTATTCAATTCTGTACTGTTCTTTTCTTCTATATCAATATTTATTGTTACCACCAGGTGGAGGCAGTGAGCTTTAAAACGCGTCGTTTTTTTAAAGAAGGCTACAGTTTTGGAAGCTTTGCTTTTCCGTCAGAAAGATTCGTTTATCTTGTTTGTTTGTTTTTGTTTGTTTTAATGTTTTTTTTCATTTATTTTTTATGTCAGGAGACTTATGCATTAAATCCACAGCCTATATGATTAATTCTTGCGTATAGCCCGGCAGATCTAAATAGAAACTGAAGACCAATGTGTGCACCGTACAGATAAGCGTAAATAAACAATAGTAAAGTAAACAACAGTTTACATAGAACGGTGTTGTGGAGAGAACAGGCTACTGAAAGGTTTGTGCCTGTCTGCAGCGGGAGCGGGGAAAGTTTATAGTGTAACACAGTGCGGAAACAACTGGCACTACTTTTTTTCTTCAACTTGAGATGAAAGTTTAACACAAACCATTTTTCATAAACTTTTGTATTAGTCACAGTTTTGCTGAATGCATTGTTTGCTAGATTATATTAAAACAAATGGCAGAAAAGTTGGAGCCCTCTGTCTTTTTCCTTGTGTGACTTTTTTCACTTTTGGACGCGCACTTCCGCGTACAATGTTTTTCCCCCACTGACACACGGCGACTTTCGAGAGGAACCCTACCGTGCGCTCTACCTGTGGTTTTATCTCCATTCACGGGTGAGGATGGCTTTTCTCTCATTTATAACGTGTGGGTGGGCAGCGGTCAAACGTGTGCAGTGTTTTGTGCGTTGAATGCTCTCTTGTGTGTGTTGTTTAACCGGCTGTAATGGTTTATTCCTCGGAGTGCGCGTCCACATAGAGGAATGCTGCTGCTGTGCTCGGCAGCTTCCACACCTCGATGTGGATTTAACACAGCTGCTGTTTTCTCTTAGAGCCGAATATAAGTCACTTAGCCCAGGCTCTATACTTTTTCTGTCATTAAGCATCGGAAAATCTTTGGGAAATCTCTTTTCAAGCTTATTACACGGGTATAACTTTCGCTCTCTGTGTACTCTCTGGCAAAGTCATCTCGGACTTTACGACGTGAGTGGAGGTCTTGACTTTAGGTTTAGGTCGTATCTGCTCCACAAATCACTGTAATCTGACTATAGGGAGTTGTGCTCTTTTATTGATTGTGTGGCAGTTGACCTTTTAAAATCCTGCCCATGAGATGTGGGTTTCCTTAATGCAAATGTTATTATTCAAAAGCCAATAAGCCCATGTTTGGAGTTGAGTGCCATGGCTGCAGACTGCTGGCTTTTATTCTTTGCTGTGATTTTCTTCCACGCTTGTTTGTATACAGTGCAGAAGGCAGCAGCAGAAGTGTCAGTACAAAGTCCTCCAGCACTCAGTCACACGTCAGATGGGCCCCAGAGAGAGCGAGAGCAGCTCCAGAGCAGACAGTTCAATAATTAGTGTCTGGATAGAATTGATTAGCCGTGATGATTTTGCCTTGTGAAACTCAGAGGACAGCTCTGCGCAGAGCAGGGCCGCGTTGGCTTCCTGTGTTCTCAGGAAACTGCAATTACTGTACAACCAATGCTGCTTCATTATCTCCGGGCAGACAGTAAGCACAGAAAGGAGGTGCCCTGGCGACTACAACACCATGTTTTTATTAATCACAGAAAACAGCCCTCTGCTAGTCTTCTTATTCCCTGCTAAAACTATAGAGGCGACTCAAGGAAAGGGTCTGTGACGACTTCTACTGTAAATGAGTTATCCAATAGTAGGCTATGCAAGGAGTTGGAACATATTGATGCATTTCCTTGAGCAGAGGTAAGTGTTGTAAACCAAAAGCCTAGAGATGTATGCTAAGTACAAAATATCAGTATTTCTCTCAATGTTGTTGTCACAGTGAACTATTGTTGTTTGGTAAGTTTACTCATGTTTAAGCAGCCGTACTGTACGTTATGATTAGAAAAGTCCCCAGGGATTCGACTTAATCAGGGACAAAACAAAAGAATGGTCCAAGGCAAGGTTTGAACTGGCTGCTCTCCGGTCATTGTCTCTGTGGGGAAGTTTAATCTCTGCCTTTGACCTTTGACTTCAGTGCCACTGGGGCGACGTGTCATGAGTACTGGGCTACAGTGCAGCACCTGTGGACTCCTCTCCAGATCTTTGTGCTAGGCTTGATCAGGACCTGAGCTGGAGGGTTGATGGGGGAAACCAAAGAGCATGATGGAAACCCACCTAGAGACAGAGAGACAGAAACTCCACACAGAGAGGCCTGGGCGGAAGTCGAAACTCAAACCTTTTTGCTGTCAGCCAAGCGTGCTATAGCCACTGTCAGTATTGCTCCAAAAAGGATTACCAATAGTTAATGTTTCTTTTGTAACGTCTTGTGTTGTGGAAAATCTTCCCAAAAAGTTCTGTTGTGTTTTGCTGCTGATTTGTTCTTTTTGTTAGTAAAGTCACAGCTGGAGGTTGAAGCAACTTTTGCCTCTTGCACCCCAGAGGCCTCCCCGTGTGAAGCAAACTCTGCCACTTCCTGTTCCGCTCCACTAGTCTGCAGGAGCTGTGCACTTGTCATCTCTCTCGCTCTCTCTCTCTCTCTCGCTCTGCACTTTTTACAAGTGGAGGCTTGTCTGGAACCCAAAGGCCACCTTCTCTTCCTTTTAAAGGAATGTTGGCTATTTAATTTGAAGCTGTGGTGCTGTCGCCCTCCCGTCCTCTTCTCCTTCCCCTTTGTTAGAGCGCAACATAAACGTACCCACATTCACGCTCTGTCCATGCACTGCTGATAAAGCGGCCTATCGCTATAAGCACACGTAACAGTCAATATAGGAGATAGCAGCAACAGGAACAACAGGTAATGGTGTGTGCAGAGGCGAGAGGCAGTGCTAAGGGCCTGGAGCACTGTTTGGTTTATAATTTACTATAGTCAGGGCTGGACTTCAAAGAGAAAGCAGGTATTCTTCTGTGGCGCACTGAGATTGACACTCAAATGGAACATAATGAAAGACAGAGCACACTGCTGTGCTCCGGTGGTGGGTCAGATGCAGTGAAAACCTCTGGTGCAGGGGTGAGGTGGGGTAAGGAGGAACTGAGCTCAACAAATCATACCTGAAACCGCTGGCTGTTCTCTTGTTTTAGGGCGTGTCCCTCTGTGTCTGTGAGAAACGGCAACAAGCAGATCTCATGCCTGATAGACTCAAGGCTGCACTTTGCCTTTCAACTATAAAGAAAAGTTCCTTGGATTTTACAATGGTCAAGTTGAGTGGTACTTGTAGCTTTGTTTTGGTCAAACTGTACGAATACTGCGGCTAAACATTTTCAACAAGGTTTTATTATAGACTAAAGTTTGATTACAATTATAATATATTACAATAGATCTTAGAGCGCTAGTGGAGATGGAGCCTTCACACAGTTGTCACAGAGAGACAAGACCAATGTGAGGATGTTGTTTCTTGAATTTTGTTCTGTTTCAAACCTGTGCATTTGTCCGGGCTTGGCACAGGCACAAGGAGTGTGCAGGCTTTGTTAATTATAGTCATTCAGAATCATCAGAACAACTTAGGTTTTGCCCGGTGGTGTTTTGTACATGTCATTGTACTATTATTATTTGTGTAAAGTTTTTCATTTAACAGTGTACTGTCACTTTTGGGGTCACCCTCCCATGCCCTAAATAACTCTTCTCTTGTGGTATGTAAATAGTGTTGCTAAAACATAACATTTTGAGAATAGTTGTGTATTCGCAGCAGTTCTCCACATGAGTGCGTTGGCCTGGGCTGCAGATGTGGACGCAGTCTGACTGTGACAGACAAGTAACAGTGGCACTGGGGGCCATGCATTTATCCTCCTGACAATGCATTACACAGGATAAAAACTGTAATATTATATTATTATTGATAATGAAAGCTTTATTATTGTTGCTTTCTTGTTTTTTTTAAAGCTAATGCATACTTTTTAATTGGTCAAATCTTTAGTTGGATCTACGTATTGTCTTTGTCCCAGCTCCATTGGGCTTCGATTTGGTACAGTTTTTTCAGTGATTGGCTTTGGCATTAACTTATAGCTTTTTGACGATGAGCTCGCTAGTGCATGTCGTCAGTAGCGGCTAGGTACATCTGATGGCTGTGCGGCTTGGAAGTAGCGATGTCACCTACCACACGTACCAATCAGAGGGAGCGCTGCTAGAGCGGAGCAACGCAAAGCAGAGTGAGCTGAAACTAAAGATTTAAAAGCTGTTTTTAGAAAATGGAAGGATTTGAATTAGAAAAATGTTCATGACCTGAAAATAGGGAGAAATCACCACAAAATCCGACCTTTGTGAAAGAGGTACGTCCCTGTCAGCTGAACACGTAAAGAATGACGTAAAGAATGTAACAGCCTTTTTTGTACAGTTGAAACATCTGACATGCTCTACTTTTATCAGGGAATCTAAATACATTTGTTGTATTTCTTCTTTTTTTGGGATCAGTTGCTTTTTGCAGATTCTTTTTTGAGGCAAAAACAGCGGTGTGTGACACGTCCTCTTTGCTCAGCCACTGGCGCATCTGGAAAAATGTCAGTGTTGTTTCAAACACCTGTGACTCTTGTGTGCTCCCAACAACTGACTGAGGGCATAAGCTTCTGCTTAAAAGTGATTATCTTTTTATTATTATGTGCATCTGTTCACCATCAAGAAACGTTCACCATCCTCTAACCCTCTCGCATTACTTACACTTACACCAGACAAGGAGCAGCCCACGTGAGGGATCAGCTGTGAGGTGCTGCACGCAGATTGGTTTTCGGTCTAAAATCGGTCTAAAAGACTTACATTGGTTCATGCCCGTGGCTTTGCTAAAGTTAAGATAAATGTGAATTTTGTGAGGAAATATATTCTTCTCAAATGCTGAATTCTCTGTCCTCCCTCAATGGATTTTCACTAATGAAGCAGATAGATACTTTCAGTCCACTGCTTTTTACTTCTGCCTACCCACCTCTCCATTAACGAAAAGAAATCTACCACACAAGTTAACTCTCACAGGCCTTCACCAGAAACAGCCTGTGTGAGTGTGCCTGAATGTCTGCTGCTCCAGAGTGGAAATAGTGGTATGAGTGTGTGTCTGTCCAAGTATTGAGTCAGAGGGCTGGAGGCTGGCAGGCTGATGTGTCCAGGGTGAGTAAGGGGTAGAACACAGAATGGGCCCTTTCATTGGCGAGGTCAGGCTGGAAAGAAGCAGCCGCCACCTCCGTCCATGTGTTTACTGTTGAGCTGTGACAGACGCCAGGTATGGACGCTACGGAGGGTTTAGAGGGTGAGAGGTCTCCAAACTGAGCAGTGTTAAGGCAACGTGTGAGTTTGTCCACGCTCGCCTCAAACATGGGAGTGTATTTTTGAATCCTTGGGACTGGAAAATGCACAGCAACTCTCCCCAATATTGCAGAGGTGTGAAGATGTTAATATGTAACCATGCTTTCTGGGCATGTAAATATGTATTTTCAAGAGTTTCGGCAACCATCTTAAAGGGGCTGTATACCCAACTTTTTCATGTAACAAAGTCTAACCTGTTTTGACTCAGTACACATAGTAAGCAGCTTTCAGGGTCAGAATGAGACTGCTGTATGCTGTCTGCATCTAAATATAGAGCATTTTATTCTCTGCAAAGCAGGAAGTGCGCTGTTAGCATGCTATTGTTTGTTAGCTTAACCGTGACAGTAAACTCTGCTTTGGGCTGTGAAAGTTGTGAAAAGTGTGTATAAACTCATGCAACTTAATTATTCATCCACTGTTAAATCATAGTCCTTTGTATTCCAGAGTTGAAAACATGCATTGATCAGTTCACCAATAAATGATTCACCTGATTCCTGTCTCCTGTCCATCTCTATAATCAATGACTAGTTTCTTAAATCACCAGTATTCAACTTTTTTGTTGTTGTTGCTTAAATCCTGATTTTGATTTGATCCAGATTAATGCAGTTCCTATATTTTGAGCTGCCATTAAAGGAGACACACACTTTAAAGTACTTTAAGTAAGTTTTAGTTTTTTTGCATTGTAAACTGCGGCTTAGTAATAGAAATGTTCCTGTTAAAAAGGCATAATTTATACTTAAATTTTATCTTGGCAAGCATTAGGTTTCCATTTACTTGATTTTGTTGATGAAAAACCTGCATTAATCAATTTAAATTCAATTCAGTACACTAATGATGAGTGAACACAGTTATAACAGGTAGTTTAAAGCTCAGGTTAATTTAGAATATGTTTGCGCTAACTAAAGCCATCTGCTACTTCGGAGAGTTCACTTCACTGTGATTGGTTAAATTCACCTGTCACTCACTCGGAGCATGAAGGGTGGGGAAAGGTGTGGGTGATTGAGCAGCGCTGCATTAAACGGAAAAACAGCGGATCACAATCTGACAATTTCATCCAAAAAGCAGATCGTCTCAGGATCATATCTCCCCGCACTGTAACTGCAGTCATATGTTCATCATATGGCCTTTTGCATCTGCTCAATGCCATAATTGTATGCTCAAAATGAATGATCAACTCTTGCCTGTCATATGATGATACGTATATGGTTATTCCACTTATTCTAATATTTACACTTCAAAACTTTTAAACATTTTCGAAAAATTGTTAATATACTGTAGATGCTCTGCAGCTCAATCTATATTCTGAGTTTAACATCGAGTATATTCTTTCCCTTTTTTGTCATAGATTGAGGCTAAAATTAAAACGTGATTAATTCTCAGCTCGAGCTTCATCATGTGATTTGGTGACAGTTGAAGGAACAATGCCTTCATATATGTGTGTGTTCTGACCCTGAAGCTGTGTTACCTGTGCAGCCAGTTCACTCAAACTGTTTTTTCACTTGCCTCAGTTATTTACATGTGTTGCCACTATTAAAAAAAAATAAAAAGTTAACAAAGAGTCTTTATCTGTTTGTACTAAGGGGTTTGTGTTATGGGTTTACAAAGAGTAACTTTCACTAAACCCAAACAGAGTCATTTTTTATTCTTCTTATATTTCTAGTCAAAGAAGAATGTGATCTGGCTTGCACACCACTGGCAGCATTATAAACCAAGGTGTGCTTATGCACTAGTTTGAAGGCATTTGGGCAATGTTAAGCCAAAAGATTTAGCAAAATTCCTTCTAAAATATTTAAGAACAACTCTCAGCTGCTTCATTTTCTGCCTCTAGAACGTCTGTATCCCACTCACACAAAGAGGACATGCAGAAATGAGCTGTTGTTTTGGCTCCAAATGTAAATCAGAGTTCACAATTCCATGTGCGCACAAACACACATGGAAACGGTTAGAGCTGAGCTGGAGGTTCACTGCGAGCTGCCAATCCATGCCAGTCGATTGGCCATGTCCTATCAAATGTTTCCATGCAACTGCTGACCTCTATAGAGGGGAGGGGGAGAGGGAAGTCACCTTTGGGTGGGGGTCTCAGTTTGTTGGAGCAGAGGATTGAAGTCTGGTTGGAAGAGGAAATGATTATGAGAGGCTTTTTAGGGACACGGCGTTGGACTGTTATGAAATGTTTGATGCAACAACAAGGAGACTGTAGCTTAGTTTTCATTGTTTGTCGGCTAAATCACTGGATTTTAAGATAGACTGTGAAAGTTTGGAACAAATTTATTTCTATTTATTTCCAGTGCGTTTGAGGATTGCAGTTGAATAACCTATTTAGACATAGCTATGCAAGACTGGATTTTAGTGTCTTAGGCTACGTTCACACTGCAGGGTATGATGCCCAATTCGGATTTTTTGTTTAAATCAGATTTTTTTTATGTGGTTGTTCACATTACAAAAAAAATGCGACTGTCGTTTGTGTCTGGTGTGAACAGAATGCAGCTTGCGCACAGAAGAACACAACGTGTTTACGGAATGAAAAGGGCAGGATACCCGGCCGTGTCCACTCCTTTTATTGATGTCTTTATTTTCTTTAAATTTCGCACATTTAAACAATAAAAAAATCTGCTGTCATTGCAGCCAGGAGCTCTTAATCCCTCGCTCGGCCAACTCCTTCACAATCTCCTCAAATACCGCCTGATTACAGTACGAACCTCTAGATCTTCCTTCTTCCACTGACAGTTTTCGGCTCCTTCATCTGCCATTTCTCTCCACTTTGTGACTTTTATGCCGGCTCCACAAGCCCGCAGTGCTGTGTTGTAAAACCTATGCACACAAATAACTCATATGAACGGTGACTTTATACAAAGTTTAGAAGCGTGAAGCGGCCGAAGTCGAGGGAGCAGATTATTGGAGAAAATAGTCCAAGACTCCCTCACCTGCGGCTGTGGCTCTGAGCGCGGTCGTCCTGCCCAGTGCCCAGGAGCTGAGCTCGGCCCTTAACCAGAAGGACATGGGGCGCTGCACAGGGGAAATGATTGTTTGGATGTCTAAAAGACCGCATTATAAAGTTCATATCTACTGTGGCTTTTGAGGGAACTTTTAACTCATCCAAGCCATTTGACTACGACTTTATTCTCGTTAATTTATGAGTTTATTCTCGTTAATTTACAACTTTATTCTCATAGTGCTCCGCATTTTTTTAAAATTTGGGTTGGCCCTTATACTCTGTCGTAGTGACCAAACAACAGTGAAATCTTTAATTTTCTTTTATTCCTGTGGTCTAACATGCTACTGTTCCTCAAGTTTGTGACCAGCTTTATAAAAGTGTACTTTCTGAAATACAAAATAAAGCCAAAATAGCCAGCTAAAATGAAGAGAACAGAAAATACTTTTGCTTTTAAAACGGTCACAATTAGGGATGTCACGATTAACTGGTTTTTCAATCATCGCGATTATTTATGGCCACGATAGGTTATTCGTGGTTTTAAAAAAAAAAATCAGGTTAACCGCAGAAATGTCTCCAAGCGCAACGCGAGGTGTGGGTTACACACGCAGCCCAGCGTGTCGACAAGACTGGATAAACACGCGGAAGGACTGGTCCGTTACACACGGGGGTCACACTAGTGAACAGAGCGAGCTACAGTCAGCGTGAGGAGTTTTTTTTTAATGCCACTGCTTCATGAGTTTACACGGGGCAGAGCGATGGACTGCACCGCTGACGGCGCTGGAGCGCAAAGCGGCCGCTCAGCACGAGCCGAAAGTGGAGCCACTGTACGCAATGAGCACCCGAGGGAGGGAGAGGGAGAGAAGGAGAAGAAAAGGGAAGAGAGGAGACAGGTAGTTTCTGAGTTTCTGTTTGTTGTTGGCGTGAGGCAAAGACTTTTTCAAAGTTTCAAGCCCCTCCCCCGAACGTTACCTTGGAGCTCAGCTCACTAATAAATTATATAATGCTTAAAAGAGCTATAATGAGGGGCATTAAGCTTGCATTTATATTATGTAATCCATTTGTGGCCGTTATATTTTATTTTTAAATGAATATGCTGTATTAAATGGAAGTGAATTGTTATAAAACCAAATTTTCCTCTCACAAGAATATTTGCAAGTTTAAACATAAAAAAATACAATATAAATGTTTCCTTTCTTTTTGATGATAATCGTGAATAATCGTAAACTAGTGATATTTCTCCTCATGATAATCGTGACTCTAAAATTAATATTGTGACATCCCTAGTCACAATTATTATTTTTTGTGGTTCTTAAGATTATATTGTGACCTGAATACAGCCAAACGTCTTTAGTCTTTTACACTTCTGCCAGACCTGACCGACATTGGATTTATCTTATTATTTAAGCTTGTTTTGTGTCTTTTAGTGTTACATTGTTGGATGAATAGCTATTGGCCTTTTTACTATTTAAATGGCATAACAATTTTTCATTATCCGTTTCACCAGTTAATTTATTGAATGACTTTGTGTTGTTGTGCAGGTTAAGAAAGTTCGACCTGCTTTGACGTGTGAGACAAAAGGACAAACGTGTAACTCCTGTGAAGCGGTGAAAGGACCTGCTGTGTTTCCCCGTCACTCTTGGCTATAATCTTATTTTAGCCACGGCGTAATGCTTGTTAAATGACATAATTGGGCCTTGTCTGCTCTTTCTGAATGCAGAGGTTTGTCTCGGAGTGTTTGTACAAGGGCGCTTTTTCTTTTAGGTTTTAGGGAGGTGGAGGAGGTGGAGGTGAGTCTAGAAGGAGTGAGGGAGGAAAGGGGTCTGATGGAACACCGAGGCTGGAGGAAAAGTTTGACAAGTTGACTTTTTCTCATCTACGTCACACAAGAACCCGTCTGTTGCTATTGGACATGCACAATGGTGGAAGAAGTACTCAGTTTTGTTTTTTAAGTACAGATACATGTGCATAGAATTACTCGAGTAAAAGTAAAAATGGCACATAAAAGAATCTACTAAACATTTGGAAGTGCTTGTTTAAATATGTACGTTTAAGAGTAAATCATTTGAGAGCTGTTAAAGTGTTAAATTTACTGATGCTGATCTTTGGTCAACATCAATCCATTTCTTAATTTTGCAGATACCGCTCAAATGTTGTGAAGTGATAGTAAAAAGTATCTACTGTAAAACTACTTAAGTCCAATTTCAGCTACAGTATGTGCACTTTCCTTATGTACATTAACTTGTATACTTTACTTTACACCATTTACTTTGCATATGCACTTAACACATGATATAAAACTCAGGTAACTAACAACTAACAATGATAATGTTAGTTTACAGGTACTCAAATCTATAAAGTTTTAACAGCATGTCTACCATTTGTTTTTTGGTTTTTTTGGCTATGATGCATTTATGTGGTCTCAGGAAATGTGGTACAAAATTTAGTATTCCCAGTTCAAGACTTCCTGACCAATCATAAAAATGACTTTTGCCTTGTTAGGTGCAGAAAGCTTTATTATTGCTTATACTCCATCTTCCATTTGGCCCTGATGTTAAAGGTCTTCTATTATGCTGAATTGAAATGATTGCCTTCAAGTTTTTTCATTTTTAAAACAAAACATTACAGATAATAACAGTACAAGACCTCTACAGAAAAATGAAGAAAACCACAACATAAATGGTCCAAATACTGTAAGTCCTTTTTCAAAAACGGTCAAACATCTGTTATAATTTGTGTCTAGTCTTTGATTGTTGGTTCAGTTTGTGTCAGCCATTTCTTTGTGAAGGCCTTCTTCCCTCCTGCCAAAAGTATGCTTCAAATATATCCATTTATTGTGTTCATGGCAGGAGTTTTGAGACCCAAATACATAATTTTGAAATCGAATAGAATGGCGACATCAAAAACAGTCTGCAGTCCTTTGTTAATCTCAGTCCAATATTTCTGAGCTGTATGCTAATCAATAAACACCAATACATACAAGTCTTCAAAAGTAGTAGCCAGAGTAATGCATATGATAGGACCTGTAAATGCAGGCTACCTAGAGAGTGCACGGACGCTGCAAAACAAGGACTCGGGACACAACACAACAGTATTACATTATGTTGTTGTCGGTATTACATTGCACAGTCATTCATCTGAGCTGGAAGACTATCACATTCCCTTAATGATGTAATGTGGAACAAGCCTGTCTCGGTCTCATCTGCTGCATCACTTAAAACTGTCCACAAATCCTAACTGAACTGCATTCACATTAGTGTTAGCATTAGCACGGGCTTGCTTTTTATGGTGCATCTCCATTTGTCTAGCTTACTTTTCTCCAGACTGCAACGTTTTGCTTGCATGCGCAGTTCATCATGTTTGAAGACCTGCCAAGCAAATATCTCAGCTCTAGATCAATAATAAAATATAATCTCATTTTATCTTAGAGTTTGTCTGGACAGAATTGTCATCATGATAAATCAGCATAACAGATTGCACATTTCCCTAGTTGAAAACACTGTAAATTGTTTCATGACTCTTAAGACATTTGTCCAGTTGTCAGAATTTACAATTTGTTTGCTATTTAAAATGGTTTACAGGGATTATTTTATCTCACTTTTGTGTTATTTTTCATGAAATAGTTTCTAAATTATAGTTTGTGTTTGTCCTTCGGAATTTGCTAGTGTGTTTTGGTGCAAACAAACGATCTACAAATAGCCGCTATGCGAAAAAGTGCAAATCTAGGCTTGATATTTTGGCTAACCGATCTCTACATGACATTTCAGTCTTCCATGTACAGATGGTTGTAGGGGCAAGATTAAAATCTAAATTGCAATTTGAATGGTTGCAAATAGCAAATTGTAAATGTTATAGTCAAAAATATTACACATCTAATCACAAATGCATATATAATAAGCTGTTAGGAGGCCAACCCACCCCCAGGCCAGGCACCATTTGAACAAGGCAAGGCAGGCAAGTTTATTTGTAGAGCACAATTCGTACACAAGGCAATTCAAAGTGCTTCACACAACAGGAAAAAATGCATTAAAATCACAAAGACATGGCAGAAATCACAATCTTAGTTCAAGAGACATAAAAGAGAAGAGTGCAAAGAAAAGCATTCCAGTCATATGCACAACAAAACAGTTTTTAGTTTGATTTGAACATTGCCAGAGTAGCGGCATGTCTCACATCCTCAGGAAGACTGTTCCAGATTTTAGCTGCATAAAACTGAACACACATTCCCCATGTTTTAGTCCTGACTCTGGGCACCAGCAGGAGGCCGGTCCCTGAGGTCCTCAGAGTCCGAGATGGTTCATATGGCACTAACATGTCCGAGATGTACTTTGGAGCTAGGCCATGGAGAGACTTGTATACAAGCAGAGCTGCTTGAAGTCTATTTCTCTGAGCCACAGGGAGCCAGTGCAGAGACCTGAGACAGGACTAATGTGATCGTACTTCCTGGTTCTAGTCAGGAACCCGAGCATGGCGTTCTGGATGTACTGCAGCCTGTTTTACAGCTCGTTTGGAGAGGCCAGTGAGCAGGCCGTTACAGTAGTCTAATCTACTAGAGACAAACGCATGGATAAGTCTCTCCAGGTCTGGTTTAGACACTATACTTTTGATTTTGGCTATGTTTTTTAGATGGTAAAAAGCTGCTGATGTGATTGATCTGACGTGGCTGTTAAAATTCAAATCTGAGTCCAACAATTAACTATGTTTCCTTCCTCCCTCTTACCACTATTTGCAATCTCGCCATCATTTGCACAATGATAGAAACCTCTGTAATATAGGATGTGTTTTAGTGCCTTTTACACCACAATGCTGTTTTTGTGTAGCAACAGGTTACAAGGTTATAGTGTTTAACATGAATAGTTTCCTGCCGACCAGACTGTGGACTGTTTTGCCTTTTTTCTGCCATTGCTACCTTGTTTCTCATTTCCTGCCTCTGTGTGTCCCCTCGTTTAATTTCTTCTCCACCCTCTTGGTGAGGCCCCTCTGCTCCGCTTTCTGTTTAGTCTATAGGATTTGTATAGGCTAAAGTGCTCACAGCCAAAGTCCTGTTTTGCACCACCAGTAAAAGCCACATAAATACAAGAATAGGCTGTACCCAATTATTTTCATGTAAAAAAAGTAAGATGTGTTTTTCACAGTATGGATGTATTGTAAAAGCATTGGATGAAAATGTATTAATTATGGGCTCTTCGAATCTAAACGTAAAGCGTTATATTTTCAGCAAAGCAAAAAGTGTGCTGTTAGCATGCTAGTTTTTATTAGCTCTGGCCTCAGAGAGTTGTGAAAAACGTTATGAAATCATGGTGAATATTTAGAATGCGCCGGATGCATTAGGTAAGTGAGCCATCATAGAAAAAGATTGTCGTCAGTTTGACACCGTTTTTAAAAAACAAAACTTTCATCCAAAAGTCATTCCCAATCTGTGGATCTAGTCTGAGAAATCGGATACCTAATTTATTCTGAGCTGTGTAAGTCCTGCCCACCTCCTGAGAATAGCCTGTCCTGTTAATTTGTACTGTACGAATAGATTACAGTACAAATTGTACTGTTCTAGTTAGCAAAACTTTGCTTCGCCTTTTTTTCTCCTTCCTCATTTGTTATCACCACCTTCCTTCATGCTTGGTGCAAACTTCCTTTTATGGTTCACATGTGAACATAGCTAAGTGTGGCACCAGCATGTTTTACACTAAAGACTTATAAATTCCTCTATTTTTTCTGTCACATTTTCTCCATCTTCTCTCCCCATCTGATAGGTCCTGCAGGAAATGGCTTTGATAGCTTCCTGAGGAAATTACACCCACTTCCTGTCTGTGTGCCTCTCCATTTGCCACCTTGTCCCCCTTTTTAAGTTATTTTCTTCTTGTGCTTTTAGATGGTGAGAAGGGCTTGCAGGGTCCAATGAGGAGCAGCCCTCAGACCCAGGCTGATGATGCAGATGAGTGCCAGATAAACGGGGTCAGCTACTGCTTTGAGCAGCAAGCCTATTTTAGTCCTCTGCCCTCACAGTATACAGAGGACAGGACATGGCCTATTGTGAACATCCACATGTGACCTACACAGTAGACATGTGGCCAGTGCAGAGCTAAGTTTTGAGCTCCTCTGTTGAGCGTTCTTCAGCAGGTAGCAGTTACTATATGTTTACAAATAGAACATAGTGTGAAAAGAAATGGTAAGTTCTCTGTAAGTAAACTGAACAGACCAACTACGATAATCGTTATCTGGACTGTTATTTAAAAACTTTCAATGCACAATAGAAACAATCGTCGACTAAGCAAAATTAAAAAACAATCGCTGACCAGCTGATTGGTAAAATAATTGTTAGTTGCAGCCCAAGTTTAAATCTTTCCTTTGCAGGGGAGCCTTGGTCTCACAAGGACTCAACGTTGGCATCATGTAATGCCATAGCCCATTTGTTCCGATTTTCCATCTCTTCCACATTTCTGTTGGGAAATCCAACGATAGAACATAACCATATTAAGCATGATAATGAGCATGATGAGATAATGCATTACAGGCCGTTCATGTTTTCAATTTGAGTTTGCTACTTCAGGCTTTTTGTCCTTCACATTTCCTGTGCAATCGCAGCTGAACCACAAGCCTCAGCACTGTAGTCACTTACTGTGGCATTGACGAGTCCTTTATGAACCATGAGCACAAACTTGACTATCTTATTGTCCCTGGATAGATGTAGTTTTTCCCGAGCTGTTTGTATCCATGAGTTACAAAATACTGAAACTGATTTAGTTGTGTTGTATTATTTTTTTTAAAGCTTGCTATTGCTAAACTTCACACTGACAGCCAGCGTCATGTTATTGCAGGAGCTTGATTGACAAGTGCTTACCGCTTCTGGCACTATGGATACTGAAGATGTGCTTTTGGGGGTGAGGTCTACTAACAGCTCATCATGAGTTTTGCATAAGGGATGACGTTGGACTGACGTGTAGGCATGTCGCAATAATTACTACAGGTATATGACTCTATTGTTCGATACGTAAAAAATGCACAATAACATTTTGAGACTTAATAAAACTAGGCAATCTCCTTGGAGACCAGCAATAAACCAGCCTACATTTTTGGCATTAAAAGCTTCTTTGGATAAATGAAAGATTCATATCATACTGTGGAACCTTCCAGGCTCTTTTTTTATATTTGGCAATGTGAAATGTTTTGTATGTGATTATACCAGTGGTTTGCAGTCAGGGCAATCAAGGCAATCAGTGATTGGCCAATAAAATCTAAAATTACCGTGTGTCACAACTATATACGAATTGTTCTATAATATATCCAGATAAGCCTGTTTTCCCCTCACTTCTGCTGCTGAAGCTTGGCTGAAATCACTGTGTCTTTTAGTGCTTTTAGTGACCGCTACAGGCCACTGGACATTACTGCGTGGGAAGCATGGTTCCGCTTTTACCATAGCGGTGCAGTCTGGGCCCGTGTTCACAGGCCCGTTCATGCTCCGCTCTCTAACATGAGCGTTTAGAACCAGAGCAGAAAGCAGCTACTTATTAAGGCCTGTGCATGTGTTCTTGAGGACAACACAGCCTCAAACCCATGGATCTATGCTCAAACCATGCTGTATAAACCTGTGTGGGAATCAAGGGTGTTTGCAGGTTTTGCCCTAACTACACATGTGTGAGGAGAATTGAAGCAATGGCAGTGCAAAGTTTTAACAAATTGACTTAAAAACTATCTTTCATGTTTGTAGCTCTTTTTATGTTACCAATGATTAGACATTAGTTAGAAATACAGGCCCAACATAGAAACGCTCATTTGTGTAATGAATTGGCCGGTGAAGTAGGCTTATTTAATCCATTTAGCATGATAAGGTATGAGAGTTTAGCTCAGTAGGAGAGGCGTTCACCCTTCACGTGAGAGACCCGTGTTGGCCACCCTTCCATTAAAATGTTTCCCCCCCACTTTTCTAATATCCACTAAATATTGATGAACACCCCAGGTGTGCTTGCCCATGCATAAAAGTCACAGCACACTACTGGATTATGCTGTCTAATTATGATAAAGAAAGACGTGTCTATTTTCTGACAATATACTGTATTTTCACAAGGGAGCTCAAGGGGAGCTCTGTTGCCAGAGTTACTTAGTTCTTTGTTAAATGAACAAAATTATACTGAACTAAAGAAATGTGGGGTATGACACCAAAAAGCTCATTCACAGACTGTGCCACTTGCATCACCCTCATCGTCATTAAGGTTCACCAGTGTTGCATTGTTCTACTCCGATGGTCACAGCATTGTCCTGTGATAATAGGCCTACATTCACCTGACGCAGAGCTCTCCTCCTCTTGTCTCCACCTGCTCTGTCCTCTGTTGCAGTGAGAGGACACACGCTCCGACGTACACACACTGTTCCGTATCAGCGCTCGGCTCTGCGCAAGCTGCTGGGGCAGGGGCACTCCCGACCGCTACACAAATTCAGCCTTCTCCTGCAGCATTTGACCCACAGGAAATCCCGCCCACCACAGGGTCTCTAGTCAGGGCCGACAAGGTTAGGACATGGACCAACGGTGCCCGGGGATGCTGCTCACCTCTTCTACAGCTGAAAAACAGCTCAGCCCACTTACCCATCGGCCCACTGGAAATCCCAGTATGCCAGTCTGCCCTTACTGTAATGTTTCACTTGATTTTAAGATGGATTTTTCAGAATTAATTGATATTGTGAAAAAGAGTGAACATTATGCATTATAATATAAAAGGGACCCTGTGCAGTTCCAGACATTGGCTCTAGGAAGGAACTGATAAAACAGTTTATTAAAGTTCTTTCATTTTAGATACAAGAAGAGATTATTTTCTAGAATTATTGTGTTAGTATTATAAAACGCTGTGCTCAATAATATCGTTTATCAAGATATTTTCAGAGGCAATCTTTCGTCTGTCAAAAAAATTGACAAGGCCTAGTGATGGGCTGTTATTACCTCTCTGTAGCCTGTCATCAACCAGACACATTTAAGCACCAGCTTTGGCCTAATGTTCAAGAGCTCTAAAAATGAACTTGGATTACAGTATAATAGCTGTATCCACATTAACAAAAACAACAACATCAATAAATAAAATCAGTAACATGTTTTTACCCTCCCAAATTATCATTATAATAATTATTATTTATAATTATTTATTATATATTTATATTATTATTTATAACAATTTATTAATATTTATTATTCAGCCTAGGGCTGAAACAAGATAATTAATCACGTTGTTTTCTGGACCATACACAAACTCTAAAACATGCCATGTACTCTGAGAAGAGGTTTTATGCTTGAGACAGAGCAGGAATTACATCAAAATGTACAAAACATGTAAAATGTTGTGTTGAAGCGGCATTACTATAGCTGCATTTTGGTAACATTTTGTAAAAAATTCATAATAACAGTTATTTTGCATTCCAATCCACTAATATGTTTATCAAAATATTTACTGCTAGCTTAATTGATTACCGAAAGAATCATTTGTTGCAGTAGGGGTGGGCGATATTGACAGAAGTGTGTATCTGGATATTTTTGGAGTATCCTGATAACAATATTTAGACGATATTGTGTCAAACCAACAGAAATGTTAAAACGTGTCAAACTCAAGGGGTGTCAAACTCAAAAATGTTTGACGCTCAGGCTATTGAATAGAATTAGTGCATTCTGATTGTATTCATCATCATCACACAGAGGAGTGTCAGCTCACAGCAGCTTCACTCTGTCACCTGGGCCAATCTGTCCAGATTTTGCACTTGTTGGGATGTTTTCCTCATAGAGGTTTCATCACAGAAGTTTGTTTTCTTGTTGTTAACTTCTCATTCGTGCCACTTTTAGCACAGTTGTCCACAAAACTCCTTTTCAACATGTTTCCCAAAGCCACACGTCCCTTTCCCCCCCTCGTACCTTTCTACGGAAATCAACTCTGTAAAGTTTGGTGCGTGAGTCGGCACAGAAACAGAGGAGCGTTGACTCTGAGCAGCAGCTGCAAAGCCTTATGGTACTCGTAGTTCTGACACCCCTGCTTTAAAAATATTAGTTGAGGTTTAATTATCAGACACATTTGTAAAACAAATCACAAAAGTGCACTTTATGTTGGTAGCTTTCAAATAACGGTATAGCTTCTTTTTTTAATCAGCTTTTTTTGTACAATATACTCGATCTTCAAATGTTAGGTATCTTCATAACCGCATTCACAATACTATCTCAATTTTGCCCACCTCTCGCTGCAGTCCTGTTTTGCCTGATGTTCAGTTTCTTCTCCCACTTCTCAACTGTTTATTTAGTGAACGTGCCTTGCCCTTCAGGTCCACTGTCCAGTTGTCATTATTGAACACAAACGTTTACTCTCTGACACATGTACAGGGCAGCTCCAACCATCACGCAGGAATGCCCCCCTCCCACAATCATCCACAACACACACACACACACACACTCACTCACTCACAAAGGCATGTACGCTTGATGGCTATCATTAGATTGATGCCACCTGACACTTAGTTAGTGGTGGAATGTGATGTGAGGGAGGGCAGCTGTGGCGAGACCCTGTCCGCAGCGCCATGTGGGCCGAGGCTAGCCTAAGGCTAACCCCGCTGAACCTAACACCCCCACACAGACACACATGAGGAGAAGCCTGTACAGTGGTAAAGGTGAAGCTGCTTGTTGTCTGAACTGTGCCATATATGCTGGAATGCAACATTTGGCTCCTCCTGGGCACAAGAGACCCCCACTCCCAGATACAGCAGCACAAATTACCTCCCACTTTTCCCTCGCCGCTACTGTACGCATGCCTTTGCCCAAGTCAGCACTATAGCTCACGGTATCTAGTAATTAGTGAGCTTATTTATTGTCAACACGTGAAAAAGAAAAAAAAAGTGGTCCCAAGCATTAATTTAAAATTAGTCCAAATGCAAATAAAATGTCCTCAATGTCAATTATTTTTACAATGTTTATCTAACTCCTACATCGCTAGTGTTATTTTAAATTAATAGAGACAAAGCTGGGACATTCTTAGCTGTCGTCATGTGTCTTGTTCCCAGGAGGCTTACTACTTTACTTTCCTCCTTTAGAGCCTAATGTTTTGAAAAACATGTTTGTAGGCGCAAGGGCTGCACAATATCGATATTGCAAAAGTATCAATATCGTAATATTGACACAATATTTGTTAATGCAAACAACTAGATACTAGGAATACGATATTAGTTTCTTATGAACAGACCTCTGTTTTGATCATAACTGGACCGTTTCGGCTGCACTCTGTAGTCCTTCTCAGAAGTGTCACTGACATGTCTGGTCAGACGTGTCTGGAGTTTTCACTCCTGTGGATGGCTAGAGTGCAGCCAAAACTGTCAGTGTATGATTCAAAACAGAGGTCTCTTCATACATAACTAGTATATAATTATATGAGAAGACCTAAGGAACCCAATGGGACTAAATATAGCCTATTGCAATAATACCAATGTCGTGTCGAGTGGGGCCTACGGACCAGGAAATCCTTAAAAAAATAAATACAAAAAAATATAATATATAAATTAAAAACAAAATGCTTTTTATTCAGGGTTTTCCTTATTCATTCTGCATTAGTCTTGATTTAGTCTCCATTTTGTCTCTATGTCTATTTGTTTTAGCAGAAGTTATTGTGTCAAAAGGTATATTCAAATGTCGCAATAGTTTTGATATTGCTGTACCTAACACATGAAAATAATTTCCAATATTGTGCTGCCAGAGTAGGTGCTCTCCAAAAGGAGAAACTTGTGTACTTCAATGTAGACCTTCAATAAACATTACAGACCCATCTTCAGTTTATTCAGATTTGATCATGATTAACACTCATTGTCATATTTTGCAATTACCAACAACAATATTATTTGGAGTATAGTGAAGAAGAATAATAGAATAATAATATTATTATTATTATTATTATTATTATTATTTTGTCTGCTCATCCAAGGGGAAGGACAGAGACTATTCTCTAGCTAAAGACTGCAGGAATCAATCTAAACACCACTTTGAGCACATATACGAGGTACCAATAGCACTGTAAGAAGGTTTAAAGAAGGTTTATTTTGATTTTGCATGATGTATGCCCTTTAGTATTGTTAATCAAATAATAGCTTTTTTAAATTTAGGCCCATACTATTTCTAATCATGCACCTGTTTTTAAACCACTTGAACATTGACAACTGCTGCTAGCCAAATTTTGTGCCAATGTTTTGGGTGTTTGGTCATGTGGCTGACAGTTGTTGCATGTGATCTTTGTGTTGGTGAGTTGTGTGTGTCCGTGTGTTAGCCCAGTGTCTGTCTGTTTTACTAACCCCTCCTACACATGTTGTTCTACCGCTGGCCTTTCCTCAGCCCACTGTATATTACCATGAATGACCACATTCTCCACAGTCGATCTCAGTTTCAGCCCCGCCTCCCTCTCTCTTTGCTGTTTGTCGTTTCTGCCAGAGCTTACCTTGACCTCTCTGCAGGTTTTCGCCCCCTCTGCCTGTCATTATTTACACATTTTTATTCAGGCCATGAGCTGTGGCTGTTTACAAATTTCCATGTCCATGTAACGTTTAACCGCTAAGTGATTTCTCAGTTCCCACTCATAATACTTGATAAAACAAACTCAAATTCAGGTCTTTCTTTAGCTGGACAATAGCGCTTGCTTGTTTCCACTTTCTTGTCAGCGTTTGATGTGTTCTTTGCTGTCTTTGGGTGTTCCCTGGTGGCGGCCCCTGGGTCTGTGGCCTTTGGTGCACAGAATACATGGTTGTGTTTTGTTTGTGTGCTTTTGGGTGTGTGTGCAGGGGAAATGGTGGGGGGCGTGGAAAGTGAAGGGAAAATTGGTTACCGCTCGCTCTGACACCTTTTTGTTTTTTTTCTAACCCTCCATTCATGAATTTGAAAGACAAGGATTGGTTCAGCAGTGGCTTTTGCATTAGTATATGTTAGGGCTGGGCAATTAATCAAAAGATTGAGAGGTCGAGATTCTGTGATGTCTAATCTTCAATTGTATGGTTGGGGTATTTGAATCGAGAGGTCCACAGCCAATACTCTGTCAGTAAAAGCATGTGGTTTAGAAAAGGGTCAGACATTGGAGGACCAGGATTTTAGTGATAAAGAATATATATTATACCATATTTTTTGGACTTTAAGCTGCTACTTTTTTTTAACCCTGCGGTCGTTACAACGGTGCGACTAATTTATAGATTTGACTGGCTAACGGCCACCAGGGGGAAATCTAGCTGGAAGCGCATGCGTTTGACACACTGTAGAAGAAGATGTCAGTGGACAGTGGTCAGGGGACACATCGTTTTGAAGTTTTGAAATGAAAAACACGAGTTTTTATTACAATCAGACTCATTCACGGAGAAATTAGTCTAATGAGGAAGTGAATCTAGACACGGCTAAACACAAAGACACACGTGGCGCGAGGACATGCAATATACAGCGGTCTGCAGTTTAGAACCTGCCTCATTGAAATGAGACTTTCTTGGCCCGACCTGACCCACAAAAAGACTAACAAAAACATATTTCTGTGTAAATATCTCATGTTACAACGTAACACTTACTCGCTAAGCACAAGCTCATGAGCAGATGAACCAGATGTGAAGACACAGACACAGGTAAATCGGCTCACACAGAGTAATCAAGGTGCACAGCTAGACCCCCGGTTCAAAAGACGCATCACTACCGTGTAGTATATATTGATTCATTGGGCAATATACTAAAAGATAATATTGTGAATGTTATTTCAAAGCTATGCAAAAATGTAATATTATTCATATCGTTTATGGTTAAAAATGCAGAAAAAAGTTGTAATCTTTCAAACAAAAGTATAAAGTTATATGTCTTCGCTTTTGCAGGTAATTGCACTGTCCATTCACATTGTTTTACCACTTTCCCTAATTATTGGATTATTGAAACTGTTCTAGAGTCATGCTGATTTGTTTTGGATCTTTTTCTCTCTTTTATTTAAATTAAACATATGAACAAAGAGGTTCATGCAGCAATTCACAAGAGCTTATTTTAGTTACATAATATATAACCCAACTCACCAACTTATTTTAAGTCTCAGCTACTATTTTCTTGCCTGGTTCAGCTAATTCTGCTTTTGTGCATTAATTAAAAATTATGACATTGCACACCCAGACTGTCTACATTTTGTGTGTCTTACAGCGTCCTGGATTTCAACATTTACATATTACGTTCCACCTGTGTGTTCCTAACGTGTCCTCTCTGTGTTCTGTGTGTCTCCTGCAGCGGGGTGTGTTTGGGGCCCATAGCTCGATCCCAGCCATGAGCATCATTGGGGCCGAGGATGAAGAATTCGAGAATGATCTCAATGATGTGAGTCAAATTGCGTTATAGGAGACGTATAATGCTTTTACTTAAGTACTTAGTATTGAAGTAGATCATTGTTATACAAATTGTTCACGGTAAAGCGCAATATTGATCGTAAATTTAGTAGTAAACTTAGAGTAAACTTAGAATAAACAGGTTCAGTGACTTCCTGTTCCAAACTGCAGAACTGATAAGCCCCGTCCCTTCATATTGTCATTTCACTATAACGAGCAGCAGATTTTCATTTACTAGGACCGATATATTGGCCCATTATCGGCCGGTATTTAAGTATTGAGTATTGGTATCAGCCAAAAGCACCGATATCAGTCCGCTGATAGTTATGCTCTGGTAATTTCTTCAGAAACCAGAAAAAAATAACAGTTAAAGACTTTTAAAAACTATTGAAATAATTTATAAATGCGCGACAAATTCACTCATGACCTGCGATAAACGCAATGTTGTTTACTCCATATTGAGTGTGAATGGTTTAAAGAAGGAAAGGAGAAGAGATGCGTCTGATCCATGGAACTATAATGGTCTGATCAGACACAGGAGGCTGAGGAGGAACTTCTGCGGCAGAGCAGTAACGACACACAGACTGGAGAGGTTCAGAGAAAGAAAAAAAGTAAATGGTCAAACGACGAGAAAAATATCGGCCTGATATCGGTTATCGACCCATATCTGTGCAACATTATCATTTACATGTTTTTTAAAAGTGGATATATAACATTTCAGAACGTAAATGTGTCATTTCTTAATCTTTTTTTAAAATATTTTGAACCACGTACAGGGACATAGGCAGGGATAGGGAGTAGGTGATAACAGACGCTTCCTGAGCACTCAAGCCTCAGAAGAACAATACAGGATTACTCAAACATGCATGTATCAAAATACTTTGTGTAAATTAATGATGACTGTTGTAACAAGTTTAAAAGCTCATAAAAGTTGATCTAGCATAATATGTCCCTTAGAGCTAAAAGGATTCAACATACCGTAAATAAAGGTTTTGTGTGCTGTTCTTTTTTTTTTCTCAGGTGGGGGACGATCAGTGTAAATATTTTAGCTCTATAGAACAGCTAAAAGACCACCCGGCACATCTGCTCGCCTTCATCCAGCATGTCATCCTCCAGTTTGACCCTGCGCCTTTGGTAAGAGCCACAAGTGTGCACTAAATCTTTTCACTGTATAAAGGTGCAGACACTGACCCAATATCTCACCAAAACATAATATTTTACAGTTACCATACTTTATTTAAAGCATTTTAAAACTTTACAGCAGATCGACCTGCTGTGCACAAAACAAAGAGTAATCACAATACAAAAGTTAGTATTAATTTTCTATAAAATTATCTTGGTATAAGGTTGATTGAGATTTGAAGCTATAATGTAGACAAAAAATACTGTAAAACTGGCTATGCCGAATGATAATTCCTTGAATAGGCAAACTACTGCAGATTGCTTGGTGCACTGGTCGGTCTGCTTTAGATATACTTGTTCTTTTACGACCGCCATATGTGTAATGTAAGTAATGCTTTACAATTTTCCTTCCTTTTTATCTATATGGACCCGTTTGTAAATATGAGTTGCACAATATGTCTTTAATGTATTGCACTGGCCATTAACCACACGCGTCACATTTTTACAGTTTTTTATTGTCATGCAGTGTAATAACATGTATGCAGTAAATGAAAACCTTCATGCAAGTTAAGATAAATTAACACTGAAACAACCTTGTTTTGAACTTTAAAGTGGCAGCTAATACTGACCCACACAGAGAATGTAAACTCCTCTGTACCTAAAAGATATTACGTAATGCTCGTTATGTCTCAAGTGAAATACAAAGAGCTTTTGCCTGCGGCAGTAGTCGGTAATTACTTACACATAAAAGTCAGGTTTGCTAATACTGAAGAGTTATAATACATTTAGACGTGTAGAGCACTTTAGTGATGACTTAAGTACATTATCTTCACAAATCATATGAACTTTTCTTGCAATGGTAAAAATGTAGTGCCCAAAAGAACAGGAAAAAGATCAATCACATAAAATACCTTTTAATAAACACAGCATTATTATTAAATCAAAATGATTAAATCAACTATTTCTGATAAAAATATACTTAAAAAGTCTTAATGTACAATGGATAGAATTGAAATAACTAATCACAAAAATAATTGCTGACTAGACAACTACGAACATAATCATTAGTGACAGCCCTCGTGGATGTACAGATAAGGCTGGTAAATAATGTTGTAACTGTAGAGAAAGTTGTGCACTGGCCTCTTTCATACGTCCTTATGTTTGGGATTATATGAAACGTGCTCTCACGTTTTGACTGTGTTCTACTTTGTTGTGACTCCACGACCCATGTAGGTACGTTTAGACCTCATCTCACCCCTCCCCTGGTGCCTTTTGTCCACAGCTGTCCGTATAAACAATGTGAAAAAATAACTATTGTGAACAAGGAAGGGGAATTGTGTGGAGTTTCTTTCAATTCGAGGTTGACCAGATTTACAATGCTGATTATGTAATATAACTTAAAAGTTTAGGTCTTTTATATTTGATTGAAAAAGAATTTATTAAAGCTAAAACATTCCATTGCTAACTAATCTTTGTGTCTTTTCCTCAGCTCTGTTACCTCCATGGGGAGCTCCTTAAAAACCTCAGTGCTAAAGAAACCAAGAAACAGTTTGTGGAGTTTAACAACAATTTCTTGGACAAGGGAGCAGTAAGTAGCCCATTTCACAATGTGCAATGTAAGAGATTGTGAGTAATTATGTTTTTAGCTGGTCTGCAGGGACCTTAGAGCGCTTTGGCCTGGATCATTTTTAACTAGTTACGTGTGGTATTACTGGATTTACTCGCATTTGTCAAGTAATATAAAGTTGTCACAATGTCTCAATGTTTGAAGATTTTATAATGACTTGTGTTTCTTGGCTTCTTGCCCTGTACATATAATGAATGTCTTATAAGATATACGTTATTTTGTCCCAAGAGTCAGCACATGGCAGTTCTTGTAAAAACGGAATGAAATGATATGCACATTTTACAGACCCTTTAAAAATTTGTAAACAAAAACATTCTAAATTCCGGAATGGAGACAAAAGTGAAGTGGAACATGATGTGATTTCAATAGAGAAACTGGGATTAACCTCACGATATCGCAAAATATGAAAAGGCTTTGGCAAATGAAAAGCCACAGATGTGTGCGCGCGATATTAGAGCGTGCGATATTAGAGCGTGGTTTAAACATATTTGCTTTTCTATTTTATGTTATTTGTTTATTTAGTAGGAGATTATGACAGACAAAATCCAGATTATTAAAATATACTTGACAAAACAGAAATGTTGAGCCCACATTAGTCTAGTTTGTCTACAGATATATTACTGCACTACAAATAATACTATTTGCCACACTCAAATACTATTTTGAGGCTAGAAAATCATATTTTTTTACACTCATAATTAAAAATCTTGATTTAAAAAAAACAACAATTTAAAACTTAAAACTGTTTATTATCATTTTGATCTGATGTGTAGATCTGATCTGATGTTTTAAAGATAGTCGATTTAATTTTACTTCCAGTTGCTTCCATTTCAGAATTTGGAACATTCTGTTTTTTAAAGGATCTATAAAAGAGCTTTACAGATGTTTACACTGGAGGCATCAGCACATGTCGAGTCTTTTGGACAGAGGCTCGACTGGAATTAACTGGCTTCAGATTATCAGTATGAAATATAAAATATCTACTGCATTTTTTAGGATTAATTATGCATATAATTTTTTTGCACATTTTTGTTAATGCAATATGGTTTTGAGATGCATACATTCTTTTTTATTTCCCCTTTACACTAGCCTTTTTAAAATTGTAATGTATATTAATGTCACTCAAAACTGACTGTAGACAAATCTTGAATTTATAAAATATCTTTAGGCTTTTGGTTTAATTATAGGTTATTAAAACAGGACGTGTGCACTACTGGTTTGTAGATTGTGCTCTGGGTGCTGAAGTACATGGTGATGTTTGCGTAAGATTTGTTAGCTCTGTTGATGATAGGTCTTTTTCTACCTGCTCCACTTCTCTTTGATTTGGTTTTTTCCATATTGGTGACTTTTTCTGCAGTTCTGCTCATCCTCCCGCCTAACTGTACAACTTCCCCTCATTTTCTTGGAAACAAAGCATCTTCTTTGAGGTCCTCTTTTTTTAACATACTTTAAATCCACTCCTTTTTATGTATCAGCTGTGTGTATTTAGCTAGTTAGGCTCTGGTTTTTATTTCTAGTGTTAATCTGACCCCTAGTGGCACATTCCTGTTACTGCAGCACCCTTTGCCTGTACAATTTAAAAATTATATTTTGTTTTTCTTCATAGATTCTCAGAGTGGCTGTGCCGACTAATATATCAAATGAATTAGGTATGTGTCTTTTATGAATATTGCTACTATTATTGCTATAATTGTGACATTCATTGTGAAGCGTGAATGTATTTATTGTACATGTGTATTATTCCCTGCAAAAACATCTTCCACATTTGTATGTGTAATATGCAGTTAAGCAAGGCAGGTGTATTTATTAAATCCATATCTTGATTTATCCCAAACAGAGCCATAATATGCACAATAGTCACATGCATCATATTAAGTCTTCATATTATTACCCTAACTATATTTTATGCTGTTAATTTAGACCGGACTCGACCGGAGTTGCTTCCAGAAGAGACTCAAAGGCGTTTTGTCCAGGATGTCCAGAGCCTGCAGTCTGGAGAAGTGACCAAACAGCTGGAAGACTTCAGGTCAAAAAAAGGACCCGCTTGATGTGCCTAAAACAGGCTCCAATGCATTTAAAATCTCATCTAAAAGTGATACATTATGCACAGGACAAAGAGGATGATGGGAATGACGCCATGTGAAGCAGAGCTGATTGATGTGGAGAACCACTATCCCACTGATCGTGTCCCCATGGAGATGAAGGAGAAGTCTGTGGCAGAGAACCTGCTGGACAAGATGGCTGAATCACAGTAAGTGTCGTCATTTATTTTGTCTTGATCTAAGTTGCCAAGAGTTTTACATTTATAGCTTTTCATTCTCTCACTTGACATTATTAAAAGTGCTCCATAGAGATTTTATTCCTTTGCCTGCAGTGTTCCACAGTATGGCATTAAACAGGCAGAGGACACCACCAGTTAAATTTATAGGTCAGATCTGCGGAGAGGCAACCCCTCTAATTATAAGAATGCATGTTTCCAAGTATTTTTGAGAAATAAAAACAATACATGCCAGATATTTTTGCTTTTTCTTCTTTGAAAAACAGCTTAAGCTCAGTCAGATTTGATGGAGAGCATTTGTGAACAGCAGTTTTCAGATCTTGCTCCATAGTCTTGATTAGATTTAGGTGTTGACTTTGACTGGGCCATTCTAACACATGAATATGTTTTGTTTTAAACCATTCCATGGTGGCTCTGACTTAATTTTTAGGGTCATTGTCCTGCTGAAGGTGAACCTCCGCCACAGTCTCAAGTCATTTGCCGATGCCGACAGGTTTTCTTCCAAGATTGCCATGTATTTGGCTCTGTCCATCTTCCCATCAGCTCTTAGCAGCTGCCCTGCCCCTGCTGAAGAAAAGCAGCCCCACAGCATGAAGCTGCACCACCATGCTTTACAGTGGGGATGGTGTGTTCAGAGTCATGTGTGTTAGTTTTCCACCACACATTGCCTTTTGTTTTTAGGCCTTCTTCCACATGTTTGCTGTGTCCCCCACATGACTTCTGGCAAACTGCAAACAGGACTTCCTATGGCTGTTTTTCAACAATGGCTTCTTGTTGCCACTCTTCCATAAACTCCTGTGGACAGATTCCCTGTCCACCTGAGCTGTGGATCACTGTAGCTCCTCCAGAGTTACCATGGGCTTCTTGGCTCATCTCTGATCAATGCTCTCCATGTTTGGCTTGTAAATTGCGGTGGACGGCCATGTCTGGTAGGTTTGTAGTCATGCCATACATAGCCCATTTCCAGATGATGAACTGGACATGCTCCGTGAGATGTTCAAAGCTTGGGCAGTCTTTTTATAACCGGACCCTGCTTTAAACTTCTCCTCTACTTTAGTCCCAACCTGTCTGGTGTGTTCTTGGACTTCATGATACTGTTTACTCCCCAACATTCTGTTTACAAACGTATGATCCAAGATTGCACTTCCAAGATGGCGCTGCCGATGGATGCGTTTTGGTGCTCTTTGTTATGTCTGTTTTTGTTCCTAAATTGTGTGTCAGTGTGCTCTTACACCCGTGAAGAGCTCTTGTCCATCATGACAAACCCTGGTTCACACCAAAACTGAGGCAGTTAAGGCAGCAGAAGGAGGCAGCGCACGGGGCTGGTGACAGAGAGCGCTACAAAGATGCAAAGTATGGATTTAGCAAAGCGGTATTGAGAACTAGATCACAGTACAATACGCGTCTGAAGCAGCAGTTCTCAACAACCCCGCCTCTGCATGGAGAGGGCTCCGGCTTCTCGCCAAGCATAATCCCCGAGCCCCCCCCCCCTGCTGCAGAAAACCGATTTAACACCTTCTACTCCAGGTTTGATGTGACCACCCCCCCCCATGGTGGCCCCCTCTGCCTACCCAACCCTGGTCTCCCCCACCTCCCCACTACTCTCTCAGTTCAGGAACAGGATGTAAACAGACTATTTTGGAAATCCAACCCTCGAAAAGCTGCTGGACTAGACAGTGTTTCTCCCCCACGTTAAGACACTGCGCAGGAGAGCTGATCCCCATCTTTCACAGACATTTTTAACACTGCCCTGAGAGTCATGCCACGTCCCAGCCTGCTTCAAGTCTGCCATCATTGTCCTCTCCCCAAGGAGCCAGGATCACTGGACTTAATGATTTCAGGTCTGTGGCGCCTACGTCTGTAGTCATAAAGACATTTGTCTTGCCCCACCTCAAGTCCTTCACCTCCTCCCTGCTGGACCCCTGCAGTTTGCCTAGAGAGCCAACAGGTCTGTAAATGACGCCATCAACCTGGCACTCACACTTCATCCTGCAGCATCTAGACTCCCCGGGAACCTATGCCAGGATCCTGTTTGTGGACTTCAGCTCTGCATTCAACACCATCCTCCCTGCTCTGCTCCAGGACAAGATCTCCCAGCTCAACGTGCCCGACTGCAGGTGGATCACTGACTTCCTGACGGATCGGAGGCAGTTTGTGCGGCTGGGGAAGAACGTCTTAGACACTCGGGCTATCAGCACAGGAGCACCACAGGGCTGTGTACTTTCTCCTCTGCTCTTCTCCCTGTACACAAACTGCTGCACCTCCAGCCACGACTCCGTAAAACTGATCAAGTTTGCGGACGACATCACCCTCATCATCGGGCTCATCTCGGACGGGGATGAGTCTGTCTACAGGAGGGAGGTGGACCGGCTGGTGTCCTGGTGCAGCGGTAACAACCTGGAGTTCAACGCCCAGAAGACAGTGGAGATGATGATCGTGGACTTCAGGAAAGTCATAGCCCCCCAGCCCCCCTCATCATGACAGACACACCCATCACCACCGTGGAGTCCTTCCGCTTCTTGGGCACCACCATCACCCATGACCTCAAGTGGGAGCCCTCCATCAGCTCCCTCATCAAGAAGGCCCAGCAGAGGATGTACTTCCTGCAGCAGCTGAGAAACCAAAGAGTGCCTGAAGCCAAGCTGCCAGTGCAGATGATGGTGCAGTTCTACACGGCCATCATTGAGTCCATCCTCACCTCCTCCATCACTGTGTGGTACGCTGGAGCCACAGCCAGGGACAAACGAAGACTACAGCGCATTGTGCGTTCTGCTGAGAAGGTGATTGGCTGCAGACTTCCATTTCTGCAGGACCTGTACGTCTCCAGGGCTCTGGGACGAGCAGGTCGGATCACAGCTGACCCTTCTCACCCTGGACATGGACTATTTGAGCCACTCCCCTGAGGCAGGAGGCTACGGTCCATCCGGACCAGTACCTCCCGTCACAAGAATCATTTCTCTCTCTCTGCCGATGGACTCATGAACACTTCTTAAACTCCTGCCACTATTCATCACTCACTTCACGTCACTTTCTGCACTCACAACTATAAATTTAACTGTAAATTCTTGTGTACATAGTAACATTTTTTAATTTTATATTATTATGGTAATTTTAAATTGTTTCTTAATGCATGCCCTTTTGATTTCATATATGTTGTTTTTATTATCTATCATTGTTTTTTGTTGCAACTTAATGCCAAAACAAGTTCCTATGTTTGTGAATTCTCTTCATTGACAATAGCAATAAACCTTTTCTGATTCTGATTCTGATGTGCCCTTGGCATTTATACTGAGATTAGATTACATACAGGAGGACTCTGCTGAATCATTAGGTAAAAATTTTAGGCAACTTCTGACTGCACTCAGGGAAAAGAGGCTGAATACTTTTGCACGCTGCACTTTTCAGTTTTTCATAATTTTTTTAAATCTGGATATCATGTACAATTTCCCTTCCCTAATAACATGGAGTAGAAAAATACAACAGCGAAGGAAATCAAGAGCCAGTGGGGAAGACATGGAGTCAGTATTGCCACGCTGGCAGGAAGGATCTTCTGTGGCACTGTGCCAGCTCTGAGAGGGGTGTGTGGAGGGGGGGATCACAAAGCGGAAAGGGCCTTAGAAGTGAAAAGGCCAGAGGGTTATCGACACACCACAGCCACGGCCCAGAACGCTTTAAAGAAATGAAGGCAAAGTTCTGGGGAAAAGTTAATCTATCCTTGACCCTGTGACCATCTACAATGTCTTATCTTCTACAAAAATTGAGTCAGACAGACACGGAGAGGAGGCCAGAGCCAGGGCAGAGAGCCGTCCTGCTTTCTCATGTCAGAAGAGGGAAAAAAGAGAGCACAAGAGGAAAGTGAGTTGTTGCCTTGAACACCAGCTGATATGATCCTATTGTTAATGTAACAGACAAACTATATGTCTTAAATGTCTTAAAGATGTGCATAAGTAGCTCTTTAGTCCCTGACTCACTCTCAAAAAGGGGAATCTCTGTTTCCACAGCACACACCAGCCTTGCACTCCATTCAAACTGCAACAGTAAAGCTTCTGTTCACTTGACGGCTGCAGCCTGCTCTCCCAGCCCATTTGGGCACAACCATCCTGTCCCATCTGCTCCCTATTGGTCAGTCTGTTGAGCCCAATCACAGAAACAGAGCATTTGATTGGATTATGCAGGGGAATCCCGGGGAAAGCTCCCCTACCCTTTATGTTCATTGCTGTATCTAGTTTCCTCCCTGTTGCTGTTCCATTGCATCAGGTTAGGCATAAATATCATTTCTGCTGTGTTGGAGCTGTGCTGATTTTAGATCACAGATAAAAGATACAAGTTTAGTTATGTTTCAGACTCTAAAAAGAAGATGTTCTTTTGAGCAAACAGAGCGCAACTTTGAATGTAGTACTTTACTACTTTTTTTTTTGCACACACTTTGGAATATGTTCAAAAGATCCTGTCCTAAGTACAAAAATCAATTTTCAGTCGACTAAAAACAGTTAGTATTTAACTGTGAAAGAGAGAGGGAAAATGTCACTTAAAAAAAACAGGTATGTAGGTTTTTTCCAATATTTGGAAGATGGTTTATGGGCCGGATTAAATTGCTTGGCTGGCCTTATTTGGCCCCTGGGCCTTATGTTGAATAGCTCTGTGATAGATGATACATGATTTATTTTTTCATTTGTTTTGTTTTTTCCTGCAGTCCAACTATTGTCTCAGATGAGGAGAAATGGTATGTGATGTTTTAATATAATTTGTGCGTGTCTTGTCATGTTTTTATGACTGATTAGTTAAAGCTCTTGTTGGTGAGAGACCAATGCATATATGTAGTATTATGGCTCAGATACAAATTTACATGATCTCAATTTAAATATGCATCTTTTTTTTGCAACTTACCATCATCACCCTGCTTTTTATAGCCAGTCGATCTTCTCAGCAGTGGCATTCTACATGAAGCACATGGGAGTTAAGACCAGGGCAGTGGACAGCAAGAAGTCAAGAGGAGGCTTCTTCAGGATACCACTGGGAAAGGTACAACTCATGTTATGGCTCTCACATGGAAGGCCTGGCAATTGCATCTTTAAAGGAGAAACTATGTAACTTTCTTGGTGGAGTGTCTGCCAAGTTACAGCTCAGATCTGTTGAAAGGTTACCCCGCTCATAAGAAAAATGCTTAATTTTCAAGGTATTTTTGAGCATTAAAAACACTTCTTAAAGTATTTTTCATAATTACCTGTTACTATACTATACTAAACTATATGTTCTTACTCTCAATCTGTCTATCCAATACACTCACAAACTTAATTTTATGCCATTATAATTTAAATGTTTTTCAGAATAAAAGGGATGACATACCGAAGAGTAAGACCAGACCATTTCCTGGCATTCCGAGTTGGATGGGTGGAAATAACAGTGGTATGTATCTATTTTATGTTTATGCCATGTTCATGTCTGCAAGTAATTAAGTATACAAGAATTAACTGTATATTTAGTGTATGGTTTATATTATACCTTATATTTATGTTATTTATTGTGACTTTATGTTAACATTACGAGTGGTTTGAGAACCGTCTTGCCCTTCTCTCCCGTTACAGCTGAACCCATCAAGTCTAAACCAGAGGAAGGTACCAGTCTCAAGTATCCGTAGAGTGATCCGTAACCTGCAATTAACTCATTAGCATGTCTGCATGTCAAAAATTGCTCTGGGAGGGGAGTGGGTGAACTGGTTATGTAGTTTACTGATAATAACCCAATTTTGACACAGAGCTGTGGATTTCACTAACCCTCACCAGAAGCTGTGATTGCACTCAACCAATTTTGTTTCTTATATTTTCTTGCTAAAATCTCTAGCACATTTTCCTGACTGAAAATGTTGCTCTTTTTGTATTAACCGTTTATTCTCATGCTCCTCTCCATTCTCTTTAGTGCCTATAGAACGCAAAGTTCCACCCTCCACCAGAAGCTCTGTCATTGAGCCTGCCGCAGGGAGCAGAAAGTCTGTCACCGGGGGAGTCCCTGTGGTGCAGGGGCCTGTGCTGGACATCACTGATGCTTCAGGGAATAACAGCAGCACAGCCAACAGCCTCGAGCCCTCAATTAGTGATGGTACAGAACTTATTCAGTGCAGTGTGTTTTTTTTTTTTGTGATGTTATGTTTAAGGCGAGACACTCCAGGTGAATAGGAAACAAATTTATACAACTTAGAGATATCAATTTGAAACTTCTTCTGTAGTTTACTGACTAAAAACTAACATAGTATTGACATATTGTATACAAAAAACATACAAAACGGATTTTGGAATACTAGCTCTTGCTGAAAATGTATGTTTAAAAAATAAAACCTTTATAAGGCTTAGAATTAGATAGCAACAAATCCTTCTGTATGAGCTGTCAAAATCTTGTTAAGCACCACTAACTATTTCGTTTTTAAAGGGAATATGTCTGAGAAAGAATCAGATCTTCAAGTGGATTTTTGAACATCTTTTGGTGCAGATTGGACAATGTTGTTGACAGGGCAAAAAAAAAAAATGTTTTGCCTGTAGTGTCTTGGCTTAAGATGTCCTTAATTTTTTAACTGCAAAGAAAGTTAACTAATATACTAATATACATGTAACTATAATATCAAACTATCATAAACACGACTTGAATTTGCTTAGGTAATGAAAACGAAAGTTATGTATGTAACTACGGTTCTATGAATCCCGGATGACCGCCAGAAGTCAGTGCTGAAGCACCGCCCTTCTGGCGGTCAGTAGGGATGAAATAAAACCTCCACATATGATCTCGTCTTCATTGTTTTCTAGGCCATCTGATCAATCGTCTTGAACCCCCCACAGTTTCAGATGGGGGTGACTCGTCGCCTGTGGGGCTTGGAGGAGGCTTGAGCATAGTGGAGCCTCTGTCTTCTAGTGACACTCCCACCGAGGAGAGCGTGAACGAAAAAGAAAGGTAGGCTCGTTGTGGCAGAGGAAATAAATAATGAGAGGATTAGATAGATCCAGATTACTGAGAGCTTATATTAAATTGCAGTCCAATGACCCAAATCAATGAAAGGGCTGCTTCAGATTGAGGGAGCGTGGTAAGGCTCCTTTAGCAGTCCGTCCCTGCTGTGTGCCAACGTCTGTGTGCTGCTCGTTGCTTGCTCGCTAACAGAGCCTGGAGTCTTGTGACGGACCCTGATGAGGTGAACTCAGATCCAATGTTTTCAGCTCCTCCCTCCTCTCCCTGTTTCTGTCTTTACTCTTTCGGTCTCATAATCGCATGTGTCTCTTCCTCTCGAGCCTCCTGTCGTTCAGCTTTTTTGCCAGCCATGTTGCCTACATGTGTCATTTTGTGCAAATGTTGTTTTGCTGGATTTAGGATTTGTCAGTTGTTGTGCTGCTAATCTTTAGTTGTGCCTGGGATTGTCTGTGTCATCAACATTCCACACAAAAAGCATGGATTTTATTAGTAACTTTAAGATTGAATGTAGTTTGTTAGAGGCAAAAAACGCATATTTGTGGATATTAACAATGTGGCCACTGCCTAAGTCCTATGTGCTTCTCAGGGTGTTTTTGTCTCAACCAGGGTCTTGCTTGTCCTCAGTGTTTATAACTCTTTGTATTAGAAGCTTTGGCACACTACACTGACTTTAGCTTGTAGGTAGGTACTAAGTGCATTTTAAGGTTGTATTAACAGGTCATTGTAGTTGATGAGATCGTTGTAACAATGTGGTGCCCTGTGTTTTTTCAGACGGAGGACAAGGTGGGTCTCCGCGCCCTGACAGAGTCTTGGACATGCTTCAGACTGCACACTATAATAGACAAACACAAGCAGCATTACAGGCATACACGTAACACCACGCTCATGTTTAGCACACCCCCACAGCTATTATATAGTATTGTTACTTGGTTTGATAGTTGGGCCAAGGTGAACTGTATAGACGTATTTGAGGAATGGTAAAATAACGATTGATTTGATAGAGCTAACTGATTATTGAGGATTTGTGGAAGCAATGCATGGCTTTGTTAATGGTCTTCTTTATATGGATTTAAAATGTGCTACCTATCATATGAAACATTATGAAACATGTTTCATTATGTATTTGATATGCATGCTAGAACCCGTCATGCATATTTTCTTTTCTCATTAGCTTTCAAATATATTTTTCTTTCATCTCACAATTTGACATAATTAATCTATTTTCTTTAATTTACTTTTCAATATTGCTTTTCTTACCTTATTTTTTAACTTTTTGCTATTTCTTGGCCTTTTTTTTCTTTCTCACTTGATCCTCTTTTTCTATTGTCTAATTCTGTCTGTCCCATCTGTTTCCGTGGCTCCTCCTATCCCCTCCTCCCCTCCTGCTCTCACACCTCCTACAGTAGGAAAGTGGCCCGCAGTGAGAGTGCTCGCGTGGACCGGCACTCCTCTCGGCGCCGTGGCTCATCCCGGGCCAAACAGTCCCGCTCCCGTAGCGATGTGGACCTGCAGCCACCCTCCAGCACATCCTCATCACCCGCCCCGCTCAGCCCGCATCACCTCCATCCGTAAGATGGGCATTGCTTCTACCCCTAGCCCCTTCAAAGACGTGCACAGCAGGGACAGACGGGCAATTGCAACAAAAACACTCACACACAAATGTGTTTCTTTGTGTAAAATCGTTCTGTAGTGACTGAGAGTTACCAACTGTCAGGCAGTAGTCTGATTTACTCACAGAGGTTCTTAGGGAAGGTGCTTATTACATCAATACTGCTCCTGGGGAAGAGGCGCCAGACCATTATTAAGTGCTGCTTGCTGTTCATCAGTGTAGATTCTGTAAACCCTGTGAAAGGTTTGTTGTGTTTGTTTCCAAAAGAATCTTTGTTTTTGAGGGATTACATCAACTCGTTCCCAAAATAAATTTCAAATCTCTAATATACCTTTTCACAGCATAATTTAAATGAATAGTCTAAATTTAAATGTTTGGAAACTCAAAATAATAATTTTCATCCATGTGAAAAAGTGTATAAGCTCTTTTCCTATTCTCTAAACTGTAAGTCTGGATTTATGTGTGTCGCTCCAAAATTTTGATGGGCGGGGTTGATGCTGTATGCTTTTGAACAGCTTGAAAGTCTCTCTTTTTTGTAATGTATATAAATGTACATTTCAGTAACATTCAGTCAAATAATCTCCTTTCTTAGCTCTGATGGACCAGTTTTAGTGTCAGATGGGCCAGGGGCCTCTCCCACCAGCCCCTCTCCACAGCTGGAGGAGGTGGAGCCACGCCTCCTGGAGTTTGAGCAAGATCCTCCCAACTGGAGGGAGCTGGCCTCCTCTGACATGCTGTCTTACCTGAGTAAGAAGGAAATCAAGAGGCAGGAGGTCATCAATGGTGAGGCGAAAAGCCAAATCAAAATTATTTCTGTATGCTAGTACAATTTATAATGTTACGTTGTATTTTCAGAGTTATTTGCCACTGAGCATGCACATGTGCGGATGTTGAGTGTCCTTCAGATGATCTTCTCCAAACCTCTGGAAAGACAGGAGCTGCTGACTGCCGATGAAGTTGCTGCCATCTTTCCCAACCTGGATGAGATCATTGAAATGCACTGTGAGTCCTGCATCACACTGTTCTTTTATTGTAATAACATACATTTTGATATTAGAATTATTGAAGAGTCTAGTCCAAAATTATATTTTATTGTTTTAACTGGTGTTTTTATTTAGATAACTTTTATGAGAATCTGAAGATTCTACGTCTGGATGATGGCTTCATAGTCAAATCCATCAGTACTACAGTGCTCAACCGGGTGAGAAGGCAGTAATATTACAAAGTTAATCTTTACTCAGGAATCTGGATAATAGCACAATTTTTTATTTTTTAAAGCTACAGCAGCTGATTGTATTGTGTGTATTGTATTGTGACCCTGCCCAAAAGTCTGTATTGATATATTTTGTGTGTGTTCCAGTTCGGGGGCACAGAGGGGGAGTGGTTTCAGAAGCTCACAGCCCGGTTTTGCAGTCACCAGTCATGGGCACTGGAACAGATCAAGAGCAGGCAGAAGCGAGAGCCACGTTTCAACTCTTTTATATTGGTACAGTACACAGCAGAACTCCCCCCAGATATGTAAAATCTGTAAACAGCTAATCTGTGAAAACTTGTGTGGTGTTCTTAGGATGCAGAGAGCAAACCTCAGTGTCGCAGACTTCAACTTAAAGACATCATTCCCATAGAGATGCAGAGGCTCACCAAGTATCCACTGCTGCTCGAGAACATTGCCAAAAATACAGGTAAATGCAGTGGAAAGGAAAAAAGGGAACTTTTTGACATTTTGAGTTTCAGCAGATTTTGTCAATGGAAAGGTTTCACCGGTAGAGGCAGGCCGCTGCCTTGTTTAGCAGTCTGGCATATAGTTAAGGTCCCTATCATGATCATTGTTCAGGACACATTTTTATTTTCCATTGCATTAACGAGCATAAACAACAATTATACAGAGACTTTCTCCAATTATCTTCAGATTCTGCCAAGCATGAAGTGCGTATCTGAAGTATTCCTATGAGTCTCTGTTCTCATAAAACACTTGTCTCATTGATTAATTCTTAATTATTTTTTTTGTCAATTGTGTTAGGCTGACAATTTTAACGCCTGATTTGTGCTTCTCCACCTTGTTTATGACAAGAAAAAGAAGCCCAAACCAAGCACTAGACTATGAGTAAACAGAAAAATAAAAACCATGTTTGGACTACCACAGTAACAACACGAATAACACATAGAATCAATCACTCAGAGCCTTGTGTAGCATGATGATTTATGCCTTTGTCTGGGTGTCAGTGTAAAAGTGGTATTTACCTGTGCACTGTGCGGTTTGTTTTTCTGCACAGAGGACTCAAAAGAGAAGGAGAGGATTCGACAGAGCGCAGAGTGCTGCAGAAAGATCCTCAACCATGTCAATGAGGAGGTCAAAATGATGGAGAACCTATTGGTGAGAAACACACCATCCATCACTCTGCACAGTGCTGTGAAGTGAATGACCATCATCTGTAGTACATTTACCCCTAAAGATTTTTTGTTGTTTGGTGCCATTCTGAGCAGGTTTTGTCTGGGTCATTTGGTTTTCAATTTAAAATAAAAAAAATAAAATTGTGAAAAGAAGATTTGATTTTCAATTTATTTATTTTTTTGTTCATGAAACGGGAAAAAACCCCACAAAAACATTTAGATTTAAAAAATGTTCAGCTTGATTGATTGAATTCTATTTTCATTCAAAAATGTTTTATCACAACCCGATTTAGTCGTGGGTTTGTCCTGACAGGCTGCATGGGACTACATGTGCTCCATTCCCCGAGGATGAAATCGAGGTCACTGTGACGCACATGAACCCAGCACTGCACGGTTACGCACAGCTGAATACCTCCTCCCTGCTCGGTTGAATGCTCTGGGTCCACTGTGTGGTCCCGGGTCAGCGAGGTGTCCTCGCTAGCCATGCACACCCATATTAAGCTGTCAGCCCGTCCCAGTTTTGTGCATGCGGGACAAAGTTTACTGTCTTGTGTGGTTTTCTGGTCAACTTGTTGCCTGCACCAACACAAGAAGACCCAGACCATGGAGTAACCATGGACACACTGGAGTATTTGTGTGAACGGTGTGAAAATCCCTGCTAAGGCCTTGTCATAGTCTCCCCAGACCTGCCCAGTCAAGGGTTGCAAGTCAATGTGGGAGCACGTAGCTAGAGCTGGTGATTTCCTTCACCGCACTGGCCCCATTCTTTTTCAACGTTGCATACATGAATAAAGTTTAATTAATTAATTAATCTACGCTCTGAATCTAGTTTGAATTATATGTTTTTTGTTGTTTTTTTTGTTTTTTTTATTAAATCGTTTTTGGAATGGAAAATCAAATCCTTCTTTTCCTACAATAAAATGAACGACGTGCACATGGACCTGTCTGATTGTAATTGTGCTTGTTTTCAGACTTTGAAGGAATACCAGAGAAAACTGGACACATCTGGACTCAAGCCCAGTAATGAGCTCTATACTGAGTATAAGGTTGTAAGGCCTTTAAATCTATATTGTGGCTATTGGTGTATAGTTTAACCTGTGCTTTCAATTAATTCATGTTTCTTTTTTCCATCGTGTCTTTCAGAACATTGATCTGACTCAGAAAAAGATGCTGTATGAAGGACCTCTAACCTGGAAAGTCACCAAAGAAAAGGCTATTGGTAGTATTGGTGTTTATATTCTTAGATTTTCACCTTTGAAATAATGAAATGAAAGTATTTTTGTTGCTTAAAAAAAACACAGCTCTCTTCACGGCACTCATATTGGATTATGAATCAAACAGAGGTTTAATTTTTCTATAAATATACTAATGATCCACTAATGTCAAAGAACTCTTGCTTCAGAAAAAAGGTCTCCTCAAGTGCTCTGTAAAACCTTTGCATGCAGGATTTAATACTCTTATGGGTTGTGCTTTAATTATTACCTTTTCTCAATTGGGCAACTTTATGAAATATACATATATTTAATCCTGCACACAGTGCCTTTTGAAAGCGATAGTTTAAACAGTATTACCAGAAGTTCTTATTCCTCTCTCTCAGACATTTGTTGTGGTCTGTGTCTCGCTGCAGAGGTGCAGTGTGTGCTGCTTGGGGACATGCTGGTGCTGCTGCAGAAGCTGGATGATAAGATGGTGTTGAAATGCCAGAGTAAGAGTAACATTGCTGTACAAGAAGGCAAGATGATGCTGAGCCCTATTATCAAACTAGACTCAGTTTTCCTTCGTGAGGTGGCCACAGGTCAGTTCCACTCACAAATGCAATTCTTGTAAAGAAACTGGTCAGTGTGAGGTGCATCTCTATTTTCTTTTTTCTTTTTTTTTTAAGATCGAAAAGCTTTCTATGTCATCTTTACATGGGATAGCGGAGCGCAAATCTATGAACTAGTCGCTCAGTCTCTGGGTGAAAGAAAAATGTAAGTTAAGATATTTTTTTTGTTGCACAATTCAAATAAATGTTTCCTTTTTTTGTTGCTCACAAATGTGAATGCTATTACAAAATGTTTTATATCTCACAGTGAGGTTTTCATGTTTAAGTAAGACTGAACAATTATCGGGGGTGTTTGGAGCAAATGATTTGCCTAAATGTCCACATTACTGGTATCAATACCAGTTTTTCATTATTTTAATGATGTCACCATATTAATGAGGCTGCATTGTTGCATACTTTTTTATTGATTTCAATGTCAATAGTTGGCCAAAATTAGCCAGGACAGTAGAGTGCAGCACTGTACCTCTAAGTACCCCTTCTGTCAAAATCAGCCACATAAACTAATACTTTCAATTACTGTATTAATATGTGACAGGTCGATTATTCCATTTGGAAATGGGACTTGTTGATCCCAGCCCATTTTGTGAAAAAATCACAACGACTTGTCATTGTTGTCAGTATCAGGATATATCATGATATATCATCATAGATTGTATTGTGACCTGTAATACGTGATACACATTGCATTGCACACCAGTGGAAATTATGTATTTTTTTTTCCTTTGTTTGGTATGAAAGGTGGACTGAAGTGATAAAGACAGCAGTAGATGATCTGAAGAAGAGTGGCGCACCAATGAAGCTGACACTACCTGCGGTTGGCACCCCCTACAGCCCTGTCACGTAAGTGAAAGTTTGTTTTTGATGGTGATGTTCACTTACCATAAAAACATCTAATTCTTTGCCAACATCTTCCCTCAGGCTAAATGCTCCTTTGAGCCCAACAGAGAATGGCAGTTTAAAAAGTATCAGTGGTGAGAGACTTTTGTCCACATAGCACTTGTTATTGTTACACATTTGTTAAGACTGCTGCTGGACCTACGCTTTGTGTGTGTCCATAGAGCGAGATAAGGACAGTTTGACGCATGAGAAATCCTCAGACCCCAGGCACTCACTGATTGATTTCCTGTCAGACAAAGGCTTCGACTTGATAGGCCACTCCAACAGCGATCAAGAAAAGGTGGCCAATAGTGCTCTGGATGAAGGTGATTTGTGTTCATTCTTATATTCTTTTTGTAAAAAACTATTTCAGCCCTGTCATTTGTGAAGGATGGCTGAATATGTGTTATTCTTGTAGTTATGTCCCTGAAAAGACTATTGGTCAGCAGCATTAGTTTCTCAGAAGATTCCCCACTTGATGAAAAACTCGAGGAGGAACTATCGGAGAAACCCAGTGAAGCAACTGAAAGTAGCCAGTCAACAGGTGGGCTTTATCTTAACTATAAACAGGCATGTGTAATTGCAATGGAAACAAAATCCCCAGTCTACAATCACTGAATGATTTTACTTCCAACAGAGCAGTTAAACGGAATAAAATTACAAGCACACACATTTAGTGCCATAAAAACAAGGCTCATAATACAGCCGTACACAAATTATTTCATTGGAGGTTTGTCCTGCAAGATTACTGTCATTCTAAATTTTTCTTTCTGAGCTAACCATAACCCTGCATAAATAAACATAACCCTGCATAAATAAACAGAATGTAGTGCTCTGAGCCAGCATTGTATACAGTGGGCACAACGGGCTATGGTCTTTTTGAAAGTTTTACGAATTGTACACAGCTATTATTGCCCCTGTTGTTATAATTTGATGAGTAGTGGCTTATTATCCTCCATGAAAGAACTGCTGATTGATGAATTATGTATAATATGTATACATTGAATATTGGATTTAATTAATGTCTTAATCCCACAATTTAATTAACAAACATGTGATTGTATTTACTGCATTCCTTAATTCTTAATTCTTTATTTCCCAATCGTAGAAGAAAATCCGAGCGCAAACACGGGAGCAGAGGAAGAAAACAATCAACCTGTTGTGAAGGATGGGGTCGGCATGAAGGCAGACGATGAGAGCATCAGTGCGCCCATGGTGTTGTCCCAGGAGAGGATGGAGGAAGTGTGTAGGAGGCTGCACAGTCTGGAGAAACATCTGAAAAAACTCCAGGTGAGAGGAACCAAATAGAGATGAGAATATAGAGAAACCGTGTGAGAAGACATGACGGCTTCAGATAAAGATATGACAGAAGATAAGAGGAACTGAGGCAGAGCTGGGCACTGAGGGTGTTCTCTGCGGATAACTTAAGTAAGAAGCAGCCAGTGGTATACTTTGGACAAATGGGGCCAAAATGGCACAAAAGAGAAACTAGAGAATAGAAAACCATTTAACCACTGCTGTTATTGCTTTGCTGAAAATTGCCTTGTGAAATTGGACTTCTCTGAAAATGGCTATTATGTCCAGCACTTGCAATGGGATGTGTCAGAGAACGGCGAGAGAGACGAAGAGAGGATGTTAAGAGGGGGAGGTTGAAATGTGTGTTCGTGAGTTATGGGGGGAGTAAGGGAGCCGTGTGTCTCCTCAGTTCCTAAGGTGATATTGATTTTGTGTTGCAGGCTGTTGAAGAGGAGCACCATCGGTTACAGGAGGCCCTCTCCAAGTTTTCACTGGAGGGGGGAAACTTCCATTAAGTCTCCATCACGCCACCTGCTGGCCACTAGGTGAGCAATCTGAAGTCACATAGTATTGTCTAAACTTTATCTCTTACCCTTCGGTAATAGAACCCCAACTTCTCACTGCAAAAGCATTTGCTTTTAATTTTAGGTTGATTTAGTTTTCTTAGTTATGAAGATTCTGAATATAATTGTTTCTGAAAGTAAAACCAATGTCAACCTTGAGTGAGTAATGTCTTATCACCTGTAATCTAGTGTCTAACTCTGCAGGGGACATTCCCCTGTTTTATGTATGAATCTAGTATATCGGATTCTGAGTGACTACTTTTTGAATATATATAAAATATTGTAGAAAAATATGCCGTTATAGTCATCTGGACGCTGTTGGACACGGTGTCCAGATGACTACAACTGAATCTTTGAATCTGAACCGACTATATCGAATATTCAAATTTCTATTTGTTCTTAGATAATTATAATAATTTTCATCAAGTTTCTTTTGTTTTCAGAGTTGTTCTGATGCTGGGTTGTAGTGCAAGAGTGACGGGCCTCTTGAGACTTCTAACAAGCCTACCTGGATCCCTCTGCAGAGTGTGATGAGGTCTTCTGCCTGTAGGGGGGGCTGGGGGCTCTGTGTAGTGCAGTGGTCCAGTGACAGAACTTGGGAGACGTTTGTGCTTGTACATGTGTGTCTGGTTGAGTGAGTGTTGGAGAGCCATGAAGAGCATCCTACTTTTCAGCGGGATATTGCTTTTATCACGAGGTGCCAAGGAAAACTAGCAATATTTGCTGTGTAAAAGACGCTGTCAATGTTATGGGGACAGCAGGGGTTTTCTGTAACACACAAATGCACACAGAGACATGCTTCCTTTCATTACTGCCAGAAGCACAAGTAGAGCCTTAAGGAGCTTATCTATTGAAGATGTTTTTAAAAACTACTGCCAATATTTCAGACTTTTTTCTTACCAATGCCAAAGTATATAATGCACTTTTTGTTGAATAAATGCCTTCAATACTCATTAAAACTAGCATAATGTTGCAAAATGTTTTGAACTATAGTGACCATGAATGAAAACGCATGAAGTGTGTGTATGTGTGTTACATTTTTAATCATTTTTTGGTTAGTTTGAGGCTTCTATCTTACTTTAGTTAGGTCAAACATTGGCACAATTGCTAATCATGATGTTAATAGTGAGACGTGTTTATATTTACTGCTTTTTATTTATTCCTCTTGTTATTTGTGTTTGGGCAACACTGTAACACACTGGGCCACACAAAATAAAGTCAAAAGAATGTCCAAATAAAAACAGAAGGCAACTCACGAGTGTGTAAAGAACGCAATATTATACAGTGGCAGATGTGTAGAAATCTTTTTATAGAATGTAGTTTTGATATTGGTCATATTACAGTGTAGAAATCAGTATTTGCACTCAAACATAAACAAGCTCAAACTGGGAGTCCAGTGCACACACAATATCATCTTTCTGCAGGTATGACTCCTACAAAGACCTAATTCCATGTATCCACAGCTTCTGCTTTGAAATCCAGACTTTTAGAGGGCCATCGTTTGTATTAGCCATCAGGTTTCCAGTCCTGTTGATAGTTAAAAATTATTCCTTACAGTTATATTGAATTTAAGATTTATATGTGTATTTTATCCAGCATTGATTGTACTTAGTAATTAAAGGATGCTATATACATTTCCTAGCAGTTGCAAAACTGTGGCAAAGGTCAAAAGACCAAAGACAACACACCGTTAGATCCTCATACAAGCTGTAATTCACGCTGTTACACTTCCACCTCATGCCTTATGTGTATATTAGGATATTATGTACAGGGGATGGAGGATGATTGGCTGCAGGCAAATTCAAAGTGTAAAAGCATGTCAGACTTACCAAACTAATTGTGTAAACGCTGGGACCGCTGCCTCCGGATCAACCTGTACCAGCTGAACATATGGGACCATTAGCTGAAAATGACAAGACTGCAAAGATGATGAGGCAGGATATTTTTAGAAGTTTTAAGCTGTACTGTAATCACGATCTCCTCCTCCTATGCATTCTTCTATAAATATAAATCTATAAATATGCAAAACCTAACACTTTTCACACATTATTGACCATCACTGTCCCTTGTCCCAATGCAAATGTACATAGTTAGCTTGAAGGAGGGAAATAATTAGCCACATTATATGTTTATTAGTTTGGCACATACCTTCACCTTTGTTCTTGTTATAGCATGATCACGTTTTTTTTCCTCTTCACTTACAATCGCACACTTTGCCCATATTTTTAATAAAGAGTTAAATATGTCTGTTAAACCTTTTGCCTTTTGGAAGATGCCTTTTGTATTTATGTTCTATGCATTTGTCTATAGCTTAGAGGGAGATGGGAATTGTCTGCAAGCTTCATGTACAAGTGAATTGAGAAAAATATGACATGGTGCTAAAATGTCATGTTACACTGCGGTTACACCGTCTGGGATTCAAATGTTATGCTAATTGATAAAAACAACAAAAACGGACACTTCCTATATCTCTCAGTACCAGATGTTTTCCCCATGTATCTGTAGCTGTATAAACTGTATTTATAGTGTGGTGCCTTGTTCTGACAGTTTTAATCTTATCAAGGGCTCTTGAGTCAATGTCATTATTACATATTGCCTTTTCGTTTGCTTTTTGCAGACATTTAGTGTTAATGCATCATGCCTGGCCTCTGATTGGTTGGTTTGGAGATTAGCAGGTTGTTTTATATTGAATATATTTCTGCCATAGTCTTACTGCAATTCAGTATGAGCCCTCAACTCACTTTTTCTACAATTCATGCAGTTTCCTGCCTATTTGAATATTCTGCGTATTGGGGATTGAATTTATTGTTTAACAGACTCATGATGTACACTTAAGGAAAGTTGTGGTACGTTCTGTTTTTCTTCTTTTTTTAAATAAATTGGGGGAAATGTATTTACATTTTGGTCTTTGTTTTAGTTACTATTCAATAATGACACATAATAGTCTACTATACATTTTTATTTACAAAAATGCATGTTTTTTGTCAGCTCCATGGATTCAAAATAAACTGCAATGGGTTTATCGCAAATATATTTTATGCAAATGTGGAACTTTTCAAAGTCACTCAAGCGTGCACCTGCTCAGAAGAGAAGCTGTGTGCTTGGCAAGTGTCACTCACACTCTTGGAGAGAAAACATTTATCACAGAGACTGAAACATGTTGGTGCTTCTTGTCTGCAGCTTTTATGGTGAGTCTTTTTTTTTTTTAATTTTCAGCATTTTATGATTACATTTATCCATCGTTTGGGGTAGCACTTTGACAAGATTTGAAAATGATAATTACCTATCTTCTGACGCACAGATTTGCTAAATGCAGTAATTGTATTAGTTAGTCTGTAACTGAAGCACAGATTATATCTATACCCAAATTAAGTAGTGCTTATACATTTTACAATTATAAGTATCTATTTTTGTAGTGGGTTTTGCTCTGACAGTTCTGCTCCAGTGAGCCTGACTTCCTGCCATAACAGATGGCTGTCGACTGGTCTGTTTTTAACTTGTAACCAAACTTACTGTAAAGTATTTATATATATATATAACGTACTGCATTTGCTAAATGTCTGATTATTTTTCGTTTTGTTCCTTTTAATTGGGTACATTTTCTCTACTCACATTTATTTTCCGTTGTGATCTAACTAACTTGAGGATGACTTTGGTTCTTGAAGTGTTTGAACTGTTTGTTTTCTAGTGCTTTGGGTGGAGTGTGAGGTGACTTTGAGAGCAGATCGTCCTTTTTCTAAAGTGGAAGTCTCTGAGAAAGCCACCCTGGAGTGCTGCTTCAACACCCGTGAGAACCAAGACTTTCTTTGGATCAAGAGCCCCCAACAACATGCAAAAAAATATATACAAACCTATCCTTTTCACAATGCTGAGACAGAGAGACAGAGCCTTGGCAAAGGGGAACAATGTGGTGTTCTAATCCTGCATTCAGCCACACTGAATGACACTGGCTTTTACCGGTGCTTTCTCAATAATAGTAAAGTTCTCACTCATGGCACTTACCTTCAAGTCTACAGTAAGTATTGAATCTCACAATGGTCTGTGTTTGCCTGTGACAAAGTGAGATGATGTCGTGTGAGCTCTAAATAGGGCTAACACCACATAAGCCATAAATCTTGTTAACCTTAGTCTATCCATGGGGTGAGTGGCTATGCATTCAGGGTCTTAGTTAACACGTCGTCAAAAATATAGCTTAATTGGTCTATTTTTTTTTTTTTTTGTTTATTCATACAATGATCAGAAATTAAACTAAACCAGCAGTTTAAATAATTCATCCGATTATCATTGAATTAAAGAACACATTGCAGGTGAACATGTTGTCATGCATTTTCCTGCTTACAACATGAATTTGAAGGAGGATTTTAAGACCAAATAGTAATCGGATACAATACGGCAGCGGTAGAAAGTAATGATATACAAAAGTAAAAGTACTAAAAGTAAAGTACAAGTTTTAGGTATCTGTACTTTAAGTCAATTTTACAGTGGCTACTTTTTATTCATACTTCACTAAATCTAAGAGTAAGAATTCTTTGAACTGGACCAAAAAATGACAAAGTACTTTTCTTTATTCTTTTAGCTAACAAAAATAGGCTGTACAAATAACTATAGGTCGAAAAATTAAGACATTTATTCATTTTTAAAAATTGAATCAACACAATTTTCTATACATTTCTCTATCTATTTATAAACATGTGCTTCAATTACCATTACATCATATTCATGGCTGGCCATTGTTAGTTCCTAGTCTTTGCATATAAAAACATGTGTAGCCTCAAAATACCTAAACATGCTGTAACTCTAAATTTGTCGAAACATTATAAACTAATCTCACTAACCGCCTTATCTGGAATTAAGTGAGACAAACTACTTTCTCCAACAATTCAGATCATTCATGCATTACCAAAGCAGTAGCTGTTTTTAGATTATGAATAGTTTTGTTATATAATGTTTAAATCCAGACTAACAACTTTGATCAGCCAGTCAGCTTGTTTGTTTATTTTTGCAATACTTTGTACAGACAACCGTAAACCACATGAGTTCAGTCTGTTTTAAAGATAATCCTTTTGTGTGCACATATAGGGTCTCTTGAGAAGACCATAAAACTGAGTGAAAGTGTCAAGAATGGCATCCTGATCACCGAGGGGATCCTGCTGCTGCTATGTGTGGTGTTGCCTTCAGCCTCCCTGCTTTTTCAAGGTTATTTCAGTACCCATAAACCCATTTCTATTTCCTATTGCAGCATGGCAGCCGATGCAATGACTGATTTCCAAGATTTCTCAACAGTGGTATTATTTTCCCAGGACTCTCAACACACTTGCGTAATCCTATAACAGCTATTGTACACTGACTGTTCGCAGTGCAGCTGAAACTTTCCTTTGTTTCACACGTTCTCAAGGTTCATCTTGAGTATTTCTTTTTACAGTCTAAAAACCTGCATGAATTGGAGAAAAAGAAGAGACGCAAAAAGAAGAGGAGAACATATACCAGGTGAATTACAGTGTAGCAATAAAAAAAAAAAGAGTGTAATGAAGGGAAACACTGGTGACTTGACATCTGACTCGGCAACATGTCAGCTATGTAAATGTGAAATAATACATATTTGTGTTGATTTAGGGCCTAAACCTGGATGATTGCTATTCTGCATATGATCAGATTGAACACCTGCAAGGACAGGGGCAGTATGAAGACGTGGCCAACAAGGAAGAAGACATTCAGCTTGAGAAACCGTAGAAGATACCCTGTTCATTATCTTTATTCACAAATGTTGGGCCTTTTTTCTTCTTATGATACAAAAATACTGTGCCCTTATAGGCAGGGTAACCACTTCAAATAGTTGTAAAAGTGGGAAAAGTTGTGCAATGTGGTGGGACATAGTGTGGCAAACTCGTTCACAACATATTGCAACCATGGATCTATAATATGACCATTTCTCATTATATTTCCATGTATACGTGTCACGATAACATATTTTGAAGTGCCATATATTGCTGTAGGAAAAAAACTGTCACGATAAATGATAACTGGAACTTGAAACTAGATCATTCACAGTGAACCCTTTTCTAAACGTTTAATATTGTAAAAAACATAAGCTTTAATAAGTAAATAAAATGTATAGCAGACTCAAACAGTTTAGTACTTAGTTAATTAGATGTTACTTATTCTTATCATACTGCAAAAGTCACCAAAAACTGAATAAAAATAAAGTACACACAATAAATATTGAGATTAAAAAATAAATGAAAATTTCTAGCTATTAGTTAATGAACAATAAGTCTTGACAAGCTGATTCACCCATTTATTGTGACACTTATGTATATTTTATGTGTTGGCGTCAATAGAAAGTAGGACATTCTCTAAATAAGAGCTAGGACACCTAAAAGAGTGACAGGTGGACACACAAGCTTCGTATACATATTACATATATACATATACATTTGTATTCATTTTTTCTTGGCTTTTTAATAAACATTATGAGAATTCTAAATGGGCTTGACTAACTGTACTTTTCTTAATAAATGGGCGGATCTTTACGATTATTTATTTCATGATTCGTTGGTGAAGCTGTTACGCGCTCTGTGATTGGCTGCGTTTTTTTAAGTGGGCGGCGCTTACAGGTAGGTTATGAAGCGACCACGGTAAAGGCGGTGCGTAAACAGAGTGGGCGAAGATGGCGTCGAGCAAGAAGAGCGATGGGCACAGATTTGACAAAAGTGTTAATGGAAGACGCTCGTCCCGATTTAAAGAGGGTCCGGTCGGTGAGTGGTTCGTTTTTCCCTCAACCGCTGTCCTGTTGCGTGAACGTGACGCGCTTTGACGTACGCGCGTCGGTCGTGTAGCCTGACCTAGCCGCTGCTACAATAGCTGGCCTGGGAAAATCGTTTAGCACGGGAGACTCCCACTTTGCCAGCTGTCCTCGGGGTCTAGAATGGTTAACAGACATGCTGTTTAAAATGGTTCCGTGTCATTTTTTTTTAAAGATAATTTCCATATTCCAACATCAATGCGTTAGTTCTCCTCTCCGCAGCGCGTCCCACTAGTTATTGTCACAGCTACAACACGGCATCGTTTATTTTTTTAACCAGCCATAACAGTAGTTCTCACAGTGACTGGACATCTGATCTGAAAGAGACATGTTTTTGCTCGTACAGAGACATGGTGTTGAGTTTTGCACGGCGCATTAGATGTTAAAAGCGCTCTCATAGACGCATTCGTGCCGCGGTCATGAGTTCTTGCCTGACGTAAAGCCACAGTGACAAATGCGCTGCTTGGGAAAGAAGACAACAGGCTTAACTGGATGCTACGTGTGTTACCCGTCCTAAACAGCCCTGTACTAAAGGATTACACAATTGTTACTCAGAGTGCTGTTTGGAAAAATGTCTAGAATACTCATCTCTATGACCGGTTTTCATATCCACGCACATATAGCCTGGCGGGATAGTATCTGTGGTTAATATTTATTATAGTTTAACATCAGTCAAGAGTAGGGATGTCACGATATAAACTTTATAATGTTTTGATTATTGTGAGGAAAAAACTATCACGATTGAATGTTTATTCATGATTATTGAGACTGTGACCAAATAACAGAGGAATCTTTAATTTTCTTTCATTCCCGTGGTTTGACGTGTCAATTTGTCAAAAACGGCCAGATTAGAAGTTATTTACATTTAGGTCTATTTTTGGGGGGCTATAGATTAAACAAAAATGTCATATTTTTTGGTTCTCACGATTATATTGTGACCTGAATAATCACGATTATCGATTAACAGAATAATCGTGACATCCCTAGAAAAGCAGGTAGTTTGTCAAGGAAAATAAAAGTTGAAAATCACAGGGAGTTGCGGAGCTCTTGCAAAATGTTCAGACATTTCATATAACAAAATAAATCGTAAATTCAATTATTTGTCAAATTAACTCTCTATAACTGCAGTTTATGTTCTACACTTCAACAAAATTGTCAAACTGGGAGAAAATAGGCAATTGTTTTAGTAAAATCTTCAATATAATCATTCTTCACTATGTTTTGTGAAATGTATTGTCTAACTTGTCATATGATCTTTAACATTCCTTTGGCAGTGTTAAGTGATAGGCCATACATTAAAAATACATTTACTACGCTTGTTTTGTAAGTTGTATATTTTAAATTTTATTTTTCAATTAGTATTCAACCACTGTTCTTTTCTTTCTGGGTCAATTATACCCGTGAAATTGGGAATGGATTTTTATGCCTTATTGATACCCAATTTAGAACTTCTTTGATCTGGTTTTATGATTTAAAAAATGTCTAACGGGAACTTTGGATGCCACTTCAGGGAATAAAACATATTCTTAACAAAGTAATTAGTCTATATTCAATTCAAAACCAGTGCAAACCATCAATGTAATGTGCCCGTTTATTTGAATAGGATGTTTTTGTTTTTTTTATTTTGTCTTGTAATAGAACATAATTTTTTTTGGTGTGTAGAACTAACTGGAAGTTTCGTGTGCCCTCTGTGTTTGGCCCAATGGCGTTCATTGTTGCTAGTTTCCTGTTGTTTCTTTGGCCTTGTCGTTTGTGTGAAGGAGCTATATCTGGGAGAAAGGTCACCAGCCCAAAATGGCTCTGAAGAAACGCTTACTTGTTGCTTTTGCGCCTACTTCTAAAGTCTTCACATGTAAGGTTTGGGGGGCCATGTGTCTACTGCAACAGAAGGTCCAAGTTTATCATGGGAGGTAATTACAAGGTCCAACAGTCAATATTTTGTTATACTGTAAATGCAAACCATGACTTAATTATTCAATTAGTTCCACTCTGACAATTTTCTGACACTTTGTCCACTCTGACAAAGTACAACTATTTTTCAAATACACTTTTAATTTGTCTTTGCACACATTAATTTGTCTTTCCTCGTTAACGCATGGAGTCAAATATATGTTGACATGCCATTCCAATAATCTGACAACTCCAGAAATTGGATAATGTAGCCGCTGTAGTGCATAAAATGGCAGAGAATGTACCCAAATGCACAGTCCATGCAATCTACTACTTATTTATGAAGTGATAATCGCAATTCCTGATAAGTGTGTGGAATTACATTCTCAATGGCATAATTTAATTTTCAATTTAGATGGGTTTTATTATACAAAGTCTACCCTTGAAGGAGTTGTATTCACCCTGAGAAACTGGCAAAAGAGATTGCTGAATCTCCCTTCATCTGATTTCTGGAGTTATCAGATGATTGCAATGACATGAAGTGTAAACCGCTGTATTTGACCGACTAGAGGAACTAAATACACCAAAAACCTGATCTTAATGATTGGGTTATGATTATTATCTGCTCTATACTTGTTTATGTAATTGACCCAGTGTCTAACATTAGCTATTGATGATGTAGTTTTCTTTTTTTATTTATTTTTTTCTTTTTTTTCTTTATTGCTTTGTAAATAATCAGTCAGTACAAAGTCATTTTATTTTGCCAATTGGCTTTTCGCCCACCACCTGGTCAAACCTGGAGAGAGAACAAAACTGTGAGTACCCTCACCACTATCACCAAAAGATCTAGACAAAGGGATATTCTGTTGTGGGTAAGAATACAGTCCGTACTGTTCTTTTCAAAATGGTTAGCCGCTGGCGTTGCTATAGTGTTAGCACACAGTACACTCTCAAACAGCTGTGGTGTATTGTAAATTGCAATAATAAACACATGAGGTGGTTAAGCTGTTAAATAGATTATATGCTCTATGCTGGGCTAATGGACAGTCATTCTTATGGATCTACTTAACGACACAAGCAATCAAGTACAATGCTGTGTATGTTCACTATTATGATGAGCTCTTTTTTTTTAAGAACATCAAGTTAAGTCATTCTTGTTTTGTGTCATCCTCTAATGTTTGTTTTTCTCAGACTAGGATGGTCCAATTAGGTAGAAGGTCGCTGGAAGGAAACAACCAATGAGAGAAGTGTACAGAATGAGAAGTGAACTAGGACAGAGTTGTCAACCTCCCAGAATGCTTATAAGATCCCGATGTACAGAGTGTGAGCCGAAAATCTCAAGGGAGCAACAAGAAAAAAGTCTCTCTCCTGTGTGGCACCCTTCCCCACTCTCTCTCACTCTGTGTCTCTTTTTATCCACGCTGTCGCTGCTTTTGCAGAGAGGATACTGACAAGGACAAAGCCTTGAACTGAACATACCGGTAAAAAAAAAACCTTTTCTCATTTGTCTTGCATATTCTTATTAGTTGGCTTGGTCGTTTTTTCAGTAGCAGTACGCGTTTGTCTAGAGGCCTTTTTACTGTGTACAATAAATCCATACAGTCCTGTCTGTTTCGCCCCTAAGGAGTCATTACAGGCCTGTAAAGTCACTGCTGCTGCTGTTTGTTGTACATAACTTATTTATGCCGGCTTTCATCCATCTTTAATGCAGAGAGACGAGGTGCAACTTAACGGACGCAGTGGGCTTATAGTGACACATAATGTCCGCCTCACACACAGGGAGGAGTTGCACCAGCATGCTAAGTGTACTGTCAAATGTCAAGGTAGAATTTTGTAGCGTAAACCAACATTTTCTGATGGCATAGACTCAATGAGGTAAGTGTCTGCTTTAGACATTTTCCTATCGCGTGCACAGCTCATGTTAAAGCCAGATGGACTGCTGCTGTGTATTTGAAATGGCCAAGAAGAGAGCGCATTGCTTGACTGAACTTTAGCACTTTTACACTGCATTTGCATAAGCTCACTGAAGTTAGACAAGGCCACCACCTAATATTTAAAATATGTAGGGAATTGTATGGTCAGTTAAGTGTTCAAAGAGTTCACAAATTGCTCAACAAAAAACAAATGTGCCTAAAGTCACAATATGCACAAATAGTTTATTACAACATTAATACAGTCACCATTTCCCTTTTGTTAAATTTAACCTTGCAGCTTTCTCACCCTTTTCAAAATCTGTATGCCCCTGACCCTGAGTAATGCGTTTGCTTTGTAATACGTTTGCTTTG